>MU273588.1:5857-83283 GCA_022160365.1 Vararia minispora EC-137
CGACGAGGCGTGATACGGGTACTACGGACATTGCCGAGAAATTGTGTACTCCGAACCCTAATCTATCCTTCGCCTTTTCGACTGTTCTTCCAACAGAGGCGGGAGCGGCGGGCGGGAGCGGGGTCGGGTTCGGAGTCGGGCGGGGCGGAGGCGGTGGATTTGAGGTTCGGGAGCGAGGGCGAGGAGTGCAGCATTGCGGGCGCGTCGGGTGGGGCAGCAGAGACAAGGCCGGCGAGACAGAGGACGAGCGAGTGCAGCGCAGATGGATAAATATGTCCCGGGCGAGGGCGGCGGCGCGCGGATGTGCAACGTCGCTGGCCCGCACGCGACAGCCGGCGAACTACGCCACGATAGAATCCTGCGCTCCGGCGATCTGCATGCCCTCCAACAAGCCCGTGCCTGCCTCCCCGCCCCAGACGAGGACGTCCCCGTCTAAATTCGCCCGTCCCACGTCACCCCCCGTCCCCACATGCACCCACCTTCCGCCGCCCGACGCCCACGGCTAGCTTATAGAAACACCCCTGCCGTTCTGGCGCCCGGGAGGTCCGGGGTCAGATCGCGTTCATCAGAAACAGCCTGCCTGAGCAGGCGACGCAACGCAGCTGGCATCTTCGTCCGACGCCCAGCGCTAGCCCTGTCTTCGAATATTAATGCCGATCCATCTGTCTTCGAGGGGCCGTCGGGAGCGCGAGGGTGCGGGGGATGCGATGAAGGGCGGCTGCACGCACGTGCGGCGCACGTGCACGTGGCGGTGCGTGGCATGTTGCCACGCGCGGCGCGCGGCGCCGACGATCCTGCCCCCCCGCACCCGCCAGGCTGGCGGGTACGGCCCCGCAGGGGGCTTCGTACATAGATTCGCCCGCCTCGTCCGGCGCATGTCCAGCGCCTGTGCACGTGCCCCCCTGCGCATTCTGCCACCGCTAACAAATGAGACGGCAGAGCGCCGCGCTTCGACTGAGTGCGCTGTACGGCATCCGCGCCCCCGAGCGACGCCGTGTCGCAAAGGTACGCGTGTTTGTCCTCGAAGGACTTTCTGGGTCGGGTGCCGTGGCGAGCCGCCGGTGCGCGCCAGACGCGTGGGGATCCGCGTGCGCGCCGCGCTTCTCCCGAGCGGGCGCCGCTCCGCACAGCGCATGAATCGGGCTATGCTATGCGCAGGGCGCCCGGCGCCCTACGCGCCACGTTGCCTGCAACCTTATGTACCGCTCGCCGCCTTCACGCTCGTCTTTTCGTCGCACGGAGAGCTGCGTCGGAGTAGAGGACGGGCAGGCGCGGAGGTGCGAGTCTGTTTTCCTCGTGTGCGGACGCGGATTCGCTTGCTGGGTCCCTTTCTTTTGAAGGGCGTTCGGTTGCTCGCGCTGCGACGGGGCACACGCCCGCGGTCCAATATTGGACGTTGACTGAGGACCGCGAGCCGGCGCGGACGTACTTTTCGGACTACCGATTTGCACCCTCAGGACTCCGCCCTCATTTCGCGGAGCTCAAGTTCGGAGCGGCGTTCGTTCGTTGATGTCGCCGCACTCGACCTCAGCGTCCCAACTTCATCCTGGTAGCTATTTCTATTCCTCGCGCGCGGCCATTCTGGACTTGCTCTTCAAGCGTTTCTAGCTCGTCTCCGGCCTTTCTGGGAAACGACCGAGCACTTTCTAACTTTATCGACCGATCTAGAGCAAGGAAGGATATTTGGTAATTTTTTCAGAGGATTTTTCTACAGAAACGTGGTAGAACGACATACACTGCTTTTCCTGCCCGTTTTCAGGGTAGGTCGGGTTCCAATGCTAGCACCGCTAGCCATACCTCGTCTTGCTCTAGAGCATTTCCGTTAGATCCGATGTGACGCCCTCGTCCAGTCAAGCACCGCCTTGGTTCCTTGCCGAACGCATACACGCGATACCTTTGTCGCTGTGCTTTGTATTGGACACCCGCACCAGAAGTTGGACACGTAAAACAAACACGGCGCCGTCTCTCTTTGCAGCTGAAGGAGCTCACGCTGTGAGGTGCGAACGGAGCGGACGCGCGCGGCCCGGCCGCTCGGCCTTCTAAAGGCGGTCTTGTTTGATAGTCCGCCCTCAAAGGCGGATGCCCTTCCCCTTCAAGTTTGACGATCTGATGCGGCAGTACACATTCGAGTGTATATTGCATTAAAGTGTGCGTTCGGAATCTTGAGCTTCAAAGACAGGCCAGATTGCGGTGCGCGCCTGCGTGAACTTGAATAGGGTAGCCGTGAGCTCGGAAAAGTTCAATCTACCTCCACTGGCGGCAAGCTATCGGGTACTATACGATGAAGGCACATTCTCCGCGTTGGGGCTGGGTGGCGCGCACCACTTTTACTATGCAATCTTCGAGCTCAAGTGCCCTACAACGGCGTAGAGGGGCTGAAGCGGCGGTGCCGATGCGCGCCGCCGGGAGCGCCGCGATTGGCCCGGGTTCGTCGGGCACCAGTAAGTAATCGTCCTCCGCTGTGCGAGATTGCGCTCACGTGTTCGTTCTAGGAAGTCTTGTACGTCACGCACCTTTCTACGGCGGGTGCAGTGGCACGAGGCTCGCAACCGCACGCTTGGCGGTGGTACGAATGACGTGAACGCCGCTTTTGCTCCTGGTCCGTTGCCGGCATGTGTTGCGAGTACAAACTTCGATTTCGTACTTCTTAGCGTACCTGCAGACTCGGTTTCACCGTGTTTTGGTTGAACTCGTGGTGTAGGACGGGCGATGTGGTGGTCGGCGCAATCGATGCGTTCGAGAAGATGTCGGAAGTTCGGAGTCGGACATAGGAAGCGCATCATCTCCGCAGGGGATAGACACGTGGCGGGTATATCGGCCCTCTCGCCCGGCCGTCCGCCCCTTGAGCTTCGTGCTCGCTATCTCTTGCTCTCACCGTCCCTAGGCTTCGGGCCCTCCGAGCAAACTTCGGCGGAAGCGATCGACTTCTTTGTCTTCTGCACCCGTCTGCGGCAGTTGGGCGGCGCCGCGATCCGCGCGAAGTCCGTCGTCGTCTTGCTCATCAGCGCGTTGTGACTTGTCTTGTCCCGTCTCTATCCGTATGCCTCTCAGATGCAACCAACGCCCGCTGCGTGAAAACCACTCTCTTGCATCAGTTTTGATACCTCGGCACGCGACGAGTTCCGTGCAGCACGCCCCGAGAAGCAGACTTGCGCAATGTCTCGTCGCCCATGCGTTCCGAGCGCGTCCTGTGTGGGCATTTTCGTTTCTGAGCATGCGGTCCAGCTATCGATACGCACATGCGTGAATACGCTCTCGTGTGGCCTGCCCTGATAGAATCCACGGCGCCCTCCCACATTCTCGACGATCTGACGATACCGGCTACCATTTTTAGGCAAGATAGCTGCAGTCGCTGGACACGCTGCAGAGCCACGAAGGGAATCTCGTGTTCACCTCCCGGAAGGGGCATGCGTGGGCGCGCCGTTATCGCACCTCGTCCCCGGATGCCCGTCGTCCAGTGCACTGCCAATGCTACCTGTTCCGACGGTATTTAAATCCTCACGCTGATGATGGAGGCTCCTTGACGAGCGATCCAGCCTCGCTCCTCGTTCACCATGGCCCGCGTCGTGTCCTTCTCCCTTCTCTTCCTCGCGGTTACCCTCGTGGCATCTGCGCTCGCAGCTTCCGTGCCGACGTTCGTCGTGCACGACCGTCGCGATGCCGCGCCGGAGTCGTTCGTGAATGTCGGCGCGGCGCCACCCGACAGGATGCTCGACATGCGCATCAACCTCGCGATGAACAACCGCGACGGGCTCGAGGCGGCGCTCATGGCCGCCGCCACGCCCGGGAGTCCAACTTTCCGCCAGTGGCTGTCGAAGGCGGAGGTGCGCCCGTCCCGCGGTATACCATCTCATGAAGCTGAAGTTCCCAATAGGTCGAATCTTTTGCTGCGCCGTCCGCGGAGACGAAGCAGGCCGTTATGGACTGGTTGAGCGCCAACGCCGTCGAGGCGAAGCCGGTGACGCCAGCGGGCGACTGGCTTGCGATCCGTGTCCCGGTTAGCAAGGCGAACGCGCTCTTCAACGCCGACTTCTCCGTCTTCGAGCACGTCGGCAGCCGCACGCAGTCCGTCAGAACGCTCGAATACTCCCTTCCCGCCGCACTCACGCAGCACATCCGCGCCGTGCACCCGACGACGGCGTGCGTCCCGTCCTTCCGCTTCCGTCCGATCTGGCACCGCTGACGACGGCGCTTCTCTAGCTTCTCGGGCCCGCTCCGCGGTGCGCCCGTTGTGGCTGTGAGCCCGCTCGCGCTTGCGTCCGATGCGGCTGCGCCGGCGAGCTGCAACACGACCATCACCCCGTCGTGCCTCGCGAATATCTACAACCTCCCGACGACGCCCATCAGCAGCAGCAACAGCACTCTCGCAGTGTCTGCGTTTTCCCAGCAGAACGCCAACTTCGTGTGTGATGCTTCCCGGTCGCTAGAGTGACGGCGGCGTGACGCTGATGTCCGACGATCGTATCGCAGGCGGACTTGAAGACGTTCTTGCAGCGGTTCCGTCCGGATATCAGCTCGAGCTTGACGTTCTCTACCACGCTGATCGACGGCGCGACAAACCCGCAGACTGCGAACCAGGCCGGCGTCGAGGCTGTGAGCGCCGCGTCGGCTGTCCTCGCTCACTCGCGGGTGCTGATCTGCCCGTCTACAGAACTTGGACATTCAGTACACGGTTGGGTTGGCGAACGGTATTCCGACCGCCTTCGTCGATGTTGGCCTCAACACGCAGGATGGTGCCGATGCGGGTTTCCTGGATATCATCAACGGTGAGATCTTTTCTGTTGTCCGCGATCTCGAACGTTTACCTGTAACTTCGATGCCCAGCGCTTATTGCAGAGTCGAACCCTCCTCTGGTCATTTCGACCAGCTACGGCTTCGATACGGAGGCGAGCTTGTCGCAGAGCCTGACTTTGTGCGTGGCGTGCTCCGCCTACCCCGCATTCGCCTGAACCAAGAACACAGTGCGATGTGCGATCAGTATATGCAGCTCACTTCGCGCGGGGTATCGATCACGTTTGCTTCTGGCGACGGCGGTGTCGCGTCTACGCCCGGCGTGTCGTGCAACAACAGCCCTTTCCCCCCGACCTTCCCGACTTGCCCGTTGTGAGCGCCGTCCCCTTTCCCGCCGTCTGGCGTCTCCGCTGACCGGCTCAGCGCGACGCTCGTCGGCGCAACAGTGAACGTCAATCCTGAGAAGGGTGCAGCTCTCTCTGCTGGTGGCTTTAGCAACTTCTTCCCGCAGCAGACCTGGCGTATGTCCCCTCTCTGCCCTATCTCATTCGTCCCTGACGGCATTATTATCAGAAACTGCCGCCGTCGAGGCATACTTGACGAAGCTCGGCTCGACAAACGCCGGCCTATTCAACCGCTCCGGCCGTGCGTACCCAGACGTCTCCGCTCAGGGCGAGCGCGTGCAGATCGTTCTCGGCGGCCGGACGGGTTCCGTCGGCGGGACGTCATGCTCGTCGCCGATCTTCTCGTCCGCCGTCGCCCTCGTCAACGATCAGCTCCTCCGCGCCGGCAAAGCACCGCTCGGATTCCTCAACCCGTGGCTCGTTCGTCTCGTTTCCCCTCCGTACGAACTGTCCTGATGCCCGTGCTCCCCGCAGTATGCTAACCCGCAGGCGTTCAACGATATCACGACGGGCAATAATCCCGGATGCAACACGCAGGGCTTTCCCGCGCTTGCGGGCTGGGATCCTGTCACCGGCCTTGGAACACCAAATTATACGGCGATGTTGGCTGCGGCGCTGGCTGCATGAAATGGACGGTGGTGTGACGTACTTGTATTCTCACTTGGGACTTTGTACCGCATCACATGAAAGAAATACCACTTTTAACCCTAGGCGTCGCATGAATTCCTTTGTAGCACGTATACACAGCTTAATGTGCTATACTTACTGATGGTGAACAGCTGTGGACTTATTTTTGTGAGTCTAGAACGGGCGGAAGGCGTAATTCACTACAAATATTTGCTGAGGACGGGTCCATCCGAGCAGCTCTGTGGATCCGAACGCGTGCAATTGTCGGAAGAGGCGCGTACCCGCTGCCAGTTATCACGACCACCAGCGCCAAACTCGAGGTGTTGACGTGGCAGGCCGTGTTGAGATAGTTCGGAGGCACATGTCTAAGCAGAAACGAGATGTATTGGTACATCGATCAACTTGAAAATGGCAATCGCGAATGTCTGTACGGAGTCAGACAAAACAAAGGCTTCATCGTGAGATAGAGATCACGGGACCGCGTCGGCCTAAGAGCTACCAGTGTACGCGGTCACAGATGTCTGCCACCCGCGTCCACCATCGCCTCTGTGCGCTCCGTGCTGATGCTACGACATGACTGGCTCGGACGATGATTACTTCTTTGATGATGACATTATTCTTGATGAGCAAGCCTTCGCCGCCCTTGATCTCGCAGAGAGCCAATTCGCTGCCCAACAGCTGCAGCAACAGCAGCGGCAAGCCACGCCTCCCGCGCCTGTTCAGGTACCTCCGCCGGGACTTCCCCCAAGACTGCGTCAGGTACCTCCACAACCGAGACCGCGACCACAACCGCAGCTTCCCCCGGCCATTCAGCCGCCAGCCGACCCGCAAGCACGGAGACCGCCTGTCCATCCACAGGTGCCGCGGAGGCCGCCGCCGCCGATGCCGCTCCCGCCGGCGAAGCGCAAGCGAACGTCGGGCGGCTGGCAGCCAATTCCTGCGCCGCACTCGCAGAGCTCGCAGGACGACATCGCAATGCCCGAGGTCGACGTCTCTACCGCCGGCGCGTTCTTCCGCGGCGTGCCGACTACGTCCCAGGCGGGGCTCAGCCAGGCGCCGTCCTTCGCGAACGTACACACCTCCACACCCGCCTTCGTTAACGTGCACACATCCCTGCCAGCCCAGCGCGCTCTGGCCCGCAGCGCATCGCATCCAGCGCACGTAGGCAGCCAGGCCCAGGCCCAGCCCCCGACGCGCGCTAAGATCCTTGAGATTATTCGCGGCGCCGCGCCGCTGCCGGCGGTGCCGATGCCGCGCGCACTCGCACGCAGCCAATCACACCCTGCGAGTCAGACGGCTGGTGCGGGGCCGAGTAACTTGGGTGGCGGCAGGGACGGAGACGGAGGGTTCCTCCTCGATGCCTCGCAGGGAGCCGGAGCCCCCAATCCTTCGCAGAGGTTTGGTCTCCACGATCCCTCGCGGAAGCGCGAGTTCCTGGATCCTTCGCAGAGAGCCGCGCAGCGACAAGGCGGCGCGTCGTCGCAGCAACGGCGTGCGCTTGCGCGGAGCTCGTCGTCGCCGGCGAGCTCGCAGGTTGCGCGCACGGAGCGGAAGATGCGATTTTTGCAGATTCTCAAGCAGCAGCAACCGCCGGACGTGGACGGGCAGCAGCTGGCGTCGCAGGTGCCGCCGGTAGCGGAGCTGCGGCCCCAGCCCATTCAACAGTTGCACGCGACACAACACCAGCAACACCCGGTTGGGGAGGAGGGCCCGGAGGTTGTGGGAGAGGACTCGGAGGTTGCGATGTTACGCCGGCAGATCGAGGAGGTGCGTTGGAAGACCGTCGTATCGTTGACGGGTCGCTCAAGACTGTTGCAGCTACGAGCCGAGAAAGAGAGCGCGCTCGATGAGAAGCGGGCGAAGGTGGGGGAGGTGGCGATCTTGCGGGATAACCTGGACAAGGTACGTTCCATTCTCACACATCTTCCCACTATGAAAGCGTATGCGCTTGTTGCGACGCACACTGCCTACGTTACGGGGCATTGCTTTGAGTTTTGCGCACCGGCACCCGTTAGCGGTCACTCAACGGTGCACCCAGACTAAAGCCATGCTACGGAGAATGCACGTCGACATGCAGACGTTGATCGACCGGCTAGACGCTTAACATCCCCCAACACACTTCGTGCCCGTGTCTCTATTTACATGAGGCTCGTCGCAGATTACAGCGCTAACCTGTGCGTCTCCCTCTTGTATATTGCAGGCAAACGAATCCCATCGCGCCGAGTCTGAGCGCCTGCGCGCCGCCAAGGCTGCTCTCGAGGCCGAACAAGCGGCTGCACACAAGCGACACCGGGACGAGCTTGAACGCCTGCGGACGCAGCTCGCATTCAAACAGCACGAGCTCACGACGACGACGACGGCTATGCGACGGCCAGCCGCCGCAGCGCCGCAGCGCCCCGGCACGCCCTCGCAGATGCCCGCATGGGACGCGGTCATGGCGGGCGTGCGCCTTTCGCCGCGCAAGCCGCCGCCACACCCGGGCGGCGAGACGCGGACTCCAGCGCCGAGTCAAGGGGCGTTACCCGGATTCGTGAACGCGTTCGCGCCGGCACCGACGACTCCGCGGCGTGACAGGAAGGGAAAACAGCGCGCGGTTGTTCCCGAGCCAGAACCGATCGAGATGGATGAGGAGGAGGAACCAAGGTGGACGCAGCAAGAGGTATGGGCGTTTGAGGCTCGTCCTCCCAGTCCACCGAGCAGTCCACCGAGATCGAGGAGGCGACATTCCAGGGTGGAGGTTGAGCAGATGGAAGTCGACGAGGAGCCGAGGAGAGTGGAGCCGCAGCAAGTGGATGAGGGAGACGACATCGTAAGACCGGATTGGGCGGCGCTGGTGAGTGCGTGCGCGTCCTTGCCGCCATACCGTTTCTGATCGCCATACGGTAGATGCAACAACTTTTCCTTGTGCACATCTACGATCGCACAAAGGGCAACGCGCTCCAGGTACTGCTTGGCGCTGCCGTCGGAGGCGCAGACGCGGAACGGTATGGTGCGGCGTGCACGGCGCTGCTTGGTGCGCTCGCTGCGAGGCCGACCATTCGAGAGTTTGCTGATGTTGAGAAGACGTTGTGCGCTGCTCTGGCGCGTATGGCAGCCATACTAGCCTCCGGTACCTTGGTGAGCGATTGATCAGCCTGTGATTGAGGGTAAGCTGACGAAGATGCAGGTCACCCCCCTCGCAGCGCTTTTTAACCTTGTCACTGCTGCGGTGCTCATGCTCCCGGAGTTCACTGCCACCATCCTCGTTCCCGTAGATGATCCCCCGATCTCAGTCCTCTCCTCCGTCTGTACGGCTGTAAATAGGCATCTCACGCCGGACAGCCTCCAGTCGCCAGACAGCGAGCACTCCCAGCTCGCGCGCGAAGCCATGCAGATGCTCGATGCCCTCGCCTATTCAACCCCGGCGAATCACGACGAGCACCTCGCGCTCGTTCCCCGCTCACCTGGCGTGCTTCTCACGCTGCTCGAGTCCAGCCAGCCAACGTGGTTCCTCGCGCGGGCCGTGCAGGCTCTGGCATCAATGGCGATGTGCCCTAGCGTTGCGAAGCAGATCCTCGCGCCTATCGGGCTACCAGACCAGGACGAGGACGAGGACGGCCCTCCGCAGATCGTCCAACTCAAGCGCGTGTCCTGGCTTCTCGTCGACCCCGAGCACACCGGGCCCGCCGCGGATGCGCTGCACGCGCAAATCCTCACGTTTTTTGCACAGCTCTCGCTTGTGCATCCCGACACATTCGCGCTACTCCGCGCGTCGGCCGCGGTGCTGCCCGCGCTCGTGCGCTTCCTGCATGAGGCGTGCACAGCGCTATGGGAGGAGGACGAGGTACTGCTAGCCGATGCGCCGGGCCTCGCACGTACGGTCCGCGACATCGCGCATGCGCTGCTAGTCGTGCATCGCCTCGTCTTCGGCGGCGGTGGCGCGCCGATGAAGGTCGCGAAGCGCTTGTCGCTCACGAGTTCCAAGTCGAAGCGCTACGCCGGTGCACTGTACTTCTTCTACGTTGCTTTCGGCAGGCTCAGTTATGCGGATATCCCGGAGGCCGTCGCACCGCAGGACCACGAGAAGCTCGTGCAGCTCGCGGGTGCGTCTATCTGACCCTCTTGAGTCCGCACTTGCTAATTTTTTATCCTCGCGCTTCTCGCGTGATGACCTCCCTTCCGCCGCGTGCTGACAGAGGCCGCGAGGGACGTGCTGGACACCGTCGTCATCAATCCACAGGAGAGCGAGGCGTTCTGGGCTGCGTTCCATGAGGACGACGAGGCGGAAATGGAGGCGAGTATGATGGGGTAGCTGGTGGAGATACTCTTTTGTTTGTGCGTTCACTTGAGCATGCTTTGATTTTAGACGCAGGTCCGTGTCTGTGTTTTCCGCAAGCAATGTTTCTCACCCATGCGGCCATGCCGTCGTCAGCGCTGGGCACCACGTATCTTTGACATTTTGATGCTTATCTGTCGGCCTTTTTAATGCATGGGTCGCTTCGAT
This sequence comes from Vararia minispora EC-137, assembly GCA_022160365.1. Lineage (NCBI taxonomy): Eukaryota > Fungi > Basidiomycota > Agaricomycetes > Russulales > Lachnocladiaceae > Vararia > Vararia minispora. The sequence continues at coordinate 16,103 of MU273588.1, forward strand.
GTGACCATCGCGAGAAGAAGATCTTAGGGACAGACTCGATCAAAACCTTTTTTGTCTGGCTAGGTCCAAGGCACGAGGAACTCTGCGGGCTCGGAGTCGGTGCAGCGTGCAACGGCGCGCACGTGCCCGGTATGCCACCTTGCGTGCCCGACGGTCCGGGAATGGCTTCTTCGTTGGGGGTCACAAGCTGGCTACAAGCGAGATCGGCGATGGAAAGAAGGTCACAAGGTTAGAGAAATGATCTTATAAGACTTTTCGCTGTCGCTTGTCAGAGTCCGAGCACTCTCAACGCCGTCGTCTCGCATGGTCGACAAGATGCACAGTTTCTGGGTCTGGGGCTTGCTCGTGGCCGCGGCGCGCACGTCCTATGCATTGGACAATGGCATCGCTAGAACGCCCTCTATGGGATGGAATCCTTACAACGCCTTCTCGTGGGTGTCCATTATGTTTTGAGGCTATCCTGGATCAATGTTCAGTGTAAAGTTGTAACGCCGTTCAATCCCAATACGAGGCCCAAGCGCAGTTGTTGGTTGATCTGGGCCTCTCGGCCCTTGGCTATGACATTGTGAGCCTTGATTGCGGCTGGCAGGGGACGAACCGTACTTCGAACGGCACCTTCACCTGGAGTGCAACGGCAATTCCGAACGGCATCCCTGCTCTCTCGGGGTTCATACACGGCTTGGGCTTGAAGTTCGCGGTGTACTCCGATGGGTCTGTTCGATCCATCCTCGCTTGATTCCTTAATCATCTTTTCTTTATCAGCGGGTACTTCTCTTGTGACGCGTCCGGCGGGACGAAACACTGGATTGGTAGTCTCGGGTTCGAGGCGCAGGACGCACAAACGTTCGTCAACTGGGGCGCCGACTATCTCAAGGTATAATACTTCTTCATAAAGCTGTCTTATTCTAATGGTATACAGTATGATAATTGCTACTCCGTGAGCCCCACCGACTTTGTGGACTACAGCCCATCCTTCAGTGTGCGTCCTCTCCTCTGGCCAAGTGTTCACAATCTCGAACATGTCGCGTCGACAGCTCACGACACACTATGCTACCATGCGCGATGCCCTCAAAGCCACTGGGAAAGCAGTTGTGTTCTCGATGTGCGAATGGGGCTTGCAGGATCCCGCCCGCTGGCCGGGGACTGACTTTGGACACAGCTGGCGTATGTCGTGAGTTGTATCCTCACAGAACCATATCTCGTCATTGAGAAGAACCCAGGAACGATATAGCTGATAGCTGGGCTGACGTACTCCGCATCATCAACGAGCTCGTTCCCATCACCGGTTTTGCAGGTCCAGGGGGCTTCAACGACATGGTACGTAGAATGCCCATGATGGTCCGTTTCTATACGTGAGCTTCCCGTCAGGATTTGCTCGAAGTGGGAAACAGCGGAATGACTATCGACGAGCAGACCTCTCATTTCGCATTCTGGGCTGCCGCAAAGTATCCATCCATCCAGTTCATGCTCGAACTAGTTACCGACGGACAATAGATCCCCTTTGTTTATATCCACCGACCTTTCCAAGATTTCAAGCTCGGCTCTTTCTCTGCTCAAGAACAAAGGCCTCATCGCTGTCAATGTAAGTCGCTATCACGGTGAACATTCCGAATTGGGACGCTCATAGCACTCCACTCCAACAGCAAGATTCATTGGGAAAATCTATTGGATTCCGACGGAGGTACACGAACATCTCAGATGTTTGGTCAGGCCCCCTCTCGGATGGCTCAACAGTTGCGGGTACGGTTCACCCCGCCTTCATTCCGCCTTCGAATGCATTGTGACACATCGCAGTGGTCATTAACTTGGCGGGCACAACTTCCAACGTTACTTTCAAGCTTTCTGACGTCGGGTTCTCTTCGGCTCACGCAGTCGATCTCCTTTCCGGCGCTAGCCTCGGTATGATCTCTGGCTCGTATGTCTGCCACAGTGTTCTTGCTTTTCCATCTCTATCTAAAACTTGACATATTTCAGGTTATCGCGTACCCTTAACGCACACGGGAGCATCGTTCTTCAGCTGTCTAACGCTGTCTCGACACCAGCCCTAACATTCAAGTTCTACAGCGCCGCGGCATCCACCAACATCCTGAGCAATGGTGCGGCAACACGTGCCGTGAACAGCTCCGTGACGGTCGTCGGTGAACTTGGCGGGCCCAGCCGCGGCGTGCTCACTATCACCGGCATCGACGGCGGCTCAAGCGGCGGCTCGAAGCTCGTGTCCATAGATTATATCAATGCCGATTGGACACAGAGCACGAACGTCCCTTGTGCGAACTGTAGATTCGCGTTCCTGAGCGTAAACGGCGGGGCACCGGTCGGTGTGCAGATGCCGATCTCGGGTATGGTGCGTCGGTTAATGTCATCTGACGCGGACCCTGTTTTTGCTGAAGGTACCGGTACAATGTAGACATGGGATATCGTACTGACGGGATATTTGGTCGAGCTGTCCGGTTTCAAGTCCGGGACGAGCAACACGATAACGATCTCGAACCCGACTGGCCAATTCGCGCCGGATATCCTCCGCGTTGGGGTGCAAGTTTGAGCATTTCTGTCGGCGACCAATGGAATCACAAAAGAATATGATACAGTAGATGAACGTTGGTACTATAGGATGGTCTGCACAATCTATCCGCAAAAGGTAGTCGTCTGCGCGTGAACTGATTCAATAGGAAGTGTTGCTGGTTGGTTGGCTGGCATAGACCTAATGTCCACGGGGCCGAAGGCCCCCATAACGGACATGACGCGTGTGTGGGTGTACAGTACACAGAACTGATGGGATGCCAGATGGGCGTTGCCCCCGGGTACGTCGATCTATGTAGGTGCTCGGCCGCGAAGCGGACTAGCACGGGGTAGAGTGGTGGGGGATTCGTCTGCGGGTGCCCGTCTAAGACGGCGACGTTGCTCTACATTGATAGCAGTCGGAATGGTGTGTTCAATGTGAAGCGACCTGTGGGCGGGTATGGCGTGGGCGCGTGTCTGGTTACTGGCCCTCTCCTTCGTCGTAGTCGTGTCTCTTCCTTCCTTCCTTCCTTCCTACCCGACCCTGTTTCGCAGGCCGATCGAGCAAAAGTAATATTGTAGACGCGATATGTTGGACCTGAGGCTTCCTTATCGTCAACTGCGCTGGGGATCCATGAACTTTTGTGGGCTGGTACAGAGCCGGCCAGTAGCGCGAATGTAGTCAAGTAGATGGCGTGACGCTGCTTTGTCGGAGAGCAACGTGGGGAGTGAGAGAAAGGCCCGTCTTTCCCGTTGCTGAAGCACTCGCCGTGGGCTTTCTTTCATAAGTGGGGCATTCGTAGACGAAATGCCGTACTGACTCATCTTTTCCAAGGCATTTGGGACATAATGTTGTAGGAGCTGCGCCGATCCTATGCAGATGATAGTTAAGTCCAACATTCCTAGACCGAAGCTGGAAGAGAAGAGTGCCCGATGCCCCCCGGGAGGTTAGAAACAAACTTCAAGAAACCCTTGTGTGGCCCTGTCGAAATGATATGCTTGAGATGCGTGTATCCCTGAGATGTGCGCCATTGCATGGTCCTCTGTGTATATAAGGCATCGAGGTGGTGCTGACAGCGCGCAGATACACTATATGGGAGGAGTGAGCGTAGGACATGGGATGAGAAGGCAACATGACTAGAGACCCCTTGTGCGGCAGCTTTGACGATGACATCGGCCTTCTCGTTCCCTATAGAACCAGCGTGTCCTCCCACCTGTCGCAAGCTTAGCTGGTAGCGCAAGCTTCGCACTTCGCGTAGATGGTCAGCTACGAGTCGAAACTCATCAAGCAGGTAATGTCCCGACGAGGCACGATGTGCCATGCTGGCGGCTGGGATCACTGATTGATTATCTAAGCTGATTGAGGTCGGGTAAGACGATTTGGGCTCGCGCCGAAGGAGGTGAACGAGGATAGTTCCGATTGCCTCTGCCTCATATACCGCGTGGTCATTGCTGCTTCCTAGGTGATATGAGAAGGTGCGGACTCTGTTGCCTGTGTACTTGCGGTTGTATAGCACGGCTGCTGCGCCGACCCCGCCCGCATGAGCGGAGCTATCAGAGTAGACTTGGATGCGGGTGGAGAGCAGATTGTCATCTTCCACCGCTTTCTCCTTGGTACAAGCTATGCTGGTCGTAAACGTCGGGTGGTACTCCGGTGCATACCTTGCAGGTACTATCTTCTCAGAGGATCTAGGCAGGATGTCAGGAAAAATCAAAAAGAGGGCATGAAGTGGTGAGTGAAAAGTGGACACAGAACGCTGGGCGCAGCGATTGCAGGAGGGGAAAGTGGGCGGTTGTCTGATAGCACTGCTATGCGAGCTAGTGCTTGGTAGCGCAAGTCGTTAATGAGCAGGTCCATGGATAAAAGGTCAGCATGCAAGTCAAGCAGGTCTGAAGGTGAGGAACGCAGCCCTCCAGCGATAGATAGAGCTGCAGTGCGTTGTACTTGGGCCAGGCGTCCAATTGCTTTGGTGGATCCTCTGCGTCGTGTAATTGCTAGTGCATTGCCGCTGCGTCCTTCATTCAAAGTGTTGTGCCTCACTATTTTCCATTGTTCTCACTAGCGCGGACTGAGGGCTCTGTTTTTCCGGAAAGAAACGTTGAGGCATAATCAGCTAGAGCAGGAACGACTAATAAAGACTAGACGAAGCATCGCGGATGTTCAACGAAGTCCAATCCTCCCCATCTCCGAAACCAGGCGGGTGTACGCCGAGGGCTTGTAGTACCTCCAACACGACTAAACTAGTCGTGCAGGACGCCGTCGCTGCCCGGCGTGGGCCTTCCTGAAGGCGGCACCCTAACGGAAGATAGCCCCTGAAGCATACCAATGAACCCTGGTGCTGGATGGAGACGGGAGCCTGGCGACAGTGAGCATCACGACCAGGTCCCAGGAGTGTGCCATTCAGTCAGCGGGATGTGGGGACTGGAGGCCAGAGTGCATGTGTCAGTACTTGTAGAAGAACACCCATGCCAGTCGCCAGTCGCCATTGAGCTGAGAAGGGCTACTTGAGCGGCGATGGCTGGGAATCTCGGCGCGCAAGCCCTACAAGCTGGAGTCCGAGCATCGGTGGAGAACAGCGAGCGACCGGGAGCATGCCATTGCGGGAAAGTGTGTCATTGGCCTGGAATGATGGTTACGACGATTACAGCGCGGAGGATGAGCACGAAGCGCGCGGGGGAAAGGAGGAAGTTGGCGATACAATGGAGAACGATGACGATGCGAGTGCGGAGGAGTACAGATGGCGGAGCTGATTACTGTACTTGGCGTACTATACGTGGGTATGCTGTGCAATGCTGGATAAGCGTAAATAAGTACATTGGTGTTCCTATCTGCGCCCGAAGAAGCCGTCCCACAACCTACCGACGGGCGGCAGCGGCGGCGCGCGGCCCTTACCGTGGCGCGTCGTTTTCGGAGGCGGAGATGATGCGCAGGGATCGGATTCGCCGAGGAGCTTACCGACAGTGTCGACAATCGCCTTGATAGCGAAACACTCGACGGGGGCGCGCGTGACGATCACGCGACACGTTGGGCATGTGTACAAGGGCTGTTGAGGGAGGTGGCTGAAGTGGTGTCGCATGTTGAGGGGCAGCTGGGTGAGGACCGCCGGAGAAATCAATGGAGTTGAAGGGTTCCAGTTCGGGTTGGCTTCGACGTGCTTAGCGTGAATGGTGCTGAACCAGTCCACGAGACATTTCTGACAGAACATGTGGCCACATTCGGAGAGGCTGAGAAGGGCGCACGGGTCGTCAATCGGAGGAACGAAGGAGAGAGCAAATGAAAAGCACGCACAGATAGGGCTGCCACATTTTAAAAGTACAAATCTCGCAAGAAATATTGTCTTCGATGGCATCCAAGCTTATTCCGGTCTCCAAAAAGGAATCATCAGGGAGGCCAGTCCAGGGTTCGGAGCGTAGAAGTACGTACCGATGACGAGGCTTCAGCCCTGGCAGCCTTCATCGCTTTTGCATCTAGGTCCCTTCGCATCTCGCTCTCCGCAAGCCTGATCTTGAGATCTTCATTTTCCTCTCTTACCGTCTTTTCTAAGCGCCTGGCTTTCGCTAGTTTAGCAGCGGTAACTTCTGCTCGTTTCAGGTACTTGACGTGCGCCTATGTGAGAAACCGGCGTCAGTAGCCACCCAGGAATCATGGCGCCGATGAACGCGCCTCCTCCATTTTCCTCAGCCGCTTCTTCAGTCGTCCTACATCTTCTTCATCTTCTTCATCCTGAGGGTCATCAACGATTTCAACGGCGCTGCTGTCGCCACCCAAAGGAGCCGGAGTGCGCACAGGCCGCGACGCCTTACGCTTCCTGGGTTGGGGACGTTGGAGAGGCTCTTCGTCGGAGTCGGAAGATATGACAATCGTTTCGTGGTGGTTAAGGGGGGCAGTAGGGGCGGTGCGTCCGGTGTGTAGTGGTTCCAGGCTGTCGCGCGCCAACTCCAAACGTGTCGACGGCATATTGGTAGAGGGGTGTGTTCAAGCAAAGGGGACAGATGCTCAGAGTAGAGTGGTATATATGCACCTAAAAAAGGGTGCAGATGGAGCGCGGGCTAGGGAGGACGTGCGGTGGTCGAGGTCGGCGCTCGAACCAAGCCAGCCCCAGGGCCACCGGAAACAAGAGCCTCAGATCACGTGTGACTAATGTTTTCCGAACATGCCCCACGTGTTTCGCGTATTCCCTTTCCAAGCCGTGAAACCGCCGGACGTGAACCACACGGAACAGCATCAGCTACGCTACGGGATCGCTTGGACGATAGGTAGCCAGGTCTGCGCCAAGCAGATCTTGACTAGATCCTGCTACGGCTCATTCGCGAGCTAGCCGATGTGGTGAGCCTCAGGGCTTATAATATACAAAAACACTAGAATACAATAGAGAACTGCAACCGTACCCCAAACCCTATCCAAAGAGTGTTTATGACGTCCAGGAGCGTTCAGGTGCTGCAAATATCAGCGAAAGCGGTGTACCGGTAAAAGCCTAGCATGGATTTCCACTGTCTCGGAAATCCGACGCGACACATCGATGAAAGAACGCTCGGAATCTATGAGCGTGGACAGCGACACGGAACCCATCGGTATTCTGTCGAGAGTAACGAACATCAGCTGAACATAAACAACAGTCAAGACCTACGGTGGAGAGGCTCACTGTGCGCGAGACGCACTTCGCCTCGTCAGTCCTTCTCCGCCGCCACCGGCCGACCCAGGCGGCAATGTCCTTCCCTGCCTCCCAATATGCTATCCTCGCGTCACGCGTAAACCCAAATAGCACCACAATCGCGCCCGCGATGACCACGTTCACCCATTCGTTCCACACGATTCTGAATCTCAGCCAGTTGTCACTCCGCAAGCCCCCCGGCCCTACCGCGTTCGTCAAGACTGGGTCCCAATCGGCGTGTATGATTCTCCAACCAGGATAGAAGACGAGAGGAAGGCATGAGTCCACAGATAAGAGGAATGAGATAATCCCCATCGGGAGAGAAAGAAGGATGTCGAGGAGGCCGATAAGGAGGATTTGAAGGTATCTTGTGCGGGAAACGCCTATTTCACGCTCGAAGAGGCCAAGAGTTGACATGGTTCGGGTATGTCTATAGAGCTCAAGTATTATACGCCCTAGAAAGCAGGGTATAAAGGTGATGAAAGAAGGAAATTAACGGGCGTACAGCAGTATAGGGAGACAGATATGACCGGGAGGAGAAGGGGCCAGATATCGAGAATGAGGATGGCAGCACCGGACTGGTAGGCAGCCACTCCGCAACCGTATTCCTCAAGCACTTGAAAACGTACTCCTTGTACTATGTAGTCTTCCCCGCAGAGTCAGTCGCCCGCATAGGCAGGTTGATGAAACATGCTTACATAGCCCCATTACGATAGTGGGCAAGCCCAGCCCGAGAAAATATTCGAGCAGCTGTTCGCCGCGTTTTTTGATAGAATGTCAAAAGTAGTGCACTGCAATCGTGATCGTCATAGATGCCCACTTGTTTGCCGCCCAGCAAGACACTCTTGAAGTGGATGATGTGAAAGAGGCGGCGAGTGATGATGAACGAGCATGCCGGGATCGCGACTGAAGACCCGACGGCCAGATGGCTCGCTGCGTTCCGTCAATGAGTGAACTCTGATTTGCTTCGTTTTCGCAAGAGAAGATACAAGACACACACAGATGTCGCAGAAGACAGGTGCGATTTCTGCAGACGTTCGTGCCCAGGCGATCGACTAGACGCCACCGATAAGCAGCATGACTACGGTCCAAGCCGCAAGCATGCAGGCGCCGCTATTCCAGCTGCGCACACCATTTGCGAAGACGGTAACCAAACCAATGCCGCTGCGAGGAAGGAGGCAAAGGGAACGAGGAGATACGTCGGGTTCATATTGGTGTCCGAGAGGCCGAGCAGGCCAAGGCGAGTTATAATATGAGGGCTGGTGACGATGTGGGGCTGCGCCGTGTTTCGGAGACTATCAGAGTGGAGAGGGCGACGGACTGCATGATGCAAAGATGGAACGACGATACTTCTCCGAGTATTTCCGTTTCATCACGTCGATGATCGCTCGCACTGTTTCCCGCTTTTTGGTTTGGGAACTCTGGTCGCCCGCGCAGGGAAAAGAGTCGACGGCGTGAAAAATGTATTAGTTATAAGTCGCTCGTATGCCTGCCACGCCATTGAACGTTCAGTACGTGAAGACAGAAGATATACATAGAATCATACTCAGGGTTTACTTTAGTCGCGAGCTGGGACAGGTTGCTGGAGCAAGCATCGGAAAGATACCTCCGCGTCGGTTGCCTACAAGCTCAGGTTGCTGATAACCCCATCTGAGCCCTGGAGCTTTCAACAAACATCAACGTAAAGAGAAGCCCCTATGAATCATTTGCAGTGCCACCGTATGCCTATGAGACGTCGCAAGCCACGGCGCCTTTTTCCAGACGTGAGTCTGCAGCCAACAGTAATCAAATCGCAAAGTAGTTCTCTTGATAGAGATTGGGGACGTTTCATGAATTAAGAACGGAGATAGACACGGTGCATGCGAGAGGTGGTGGGGGTGGCCGATCAAGCGCAAAGCGAACTTTACCAAGCCGACGGCATCTGCCACGCAACCCTAAGACAGGGTTTCACTGAAATGATCGTTTGGCAGATTCTAGAGATCAACTTCGAGACCGCCAACCACGACATCCGCGTCCTCTGCCACGACCTGCAACACTGAGCTTGTTTCTTCCGACAAATGCTTATGCTTGACATTACCTCTTGATAGTATCTCGCGTGATGGAATCCAGCTCGAAGGCTGAAGAAGAGCGGGCGCGTTTCGAGAAACGTACCCAACTAAAGCAACTTAATACTTCTCTTTCCAACGGAGGTTCGTATTTTCTGCCCGATTGACAGTTGAATTATATCTAACTACATACACTGGATACCAGGACAGGCAAAAGCCTTCGACTCGTCGCTGAAACGTCATACTGCACTCATCAAGCGCATTAAACAATCCATTGGAGCCGACAACCATGACCAGATCTTCAAGGACATTAACCAACTCGCGCTGGAGAAATACATCGACGAAATTGCTAGCGCTATTCCAGAGGGAATAGTCAGGTGCAAGACCGAGAAGGACGTCTGGAGCGCGACGGAGGTGCGAGCTCGTCGACTCTATAGACTCATGCAGGATTCATGGCACTGGGGCAGGTCATATCTGCGCTACACCGCCGTTTCCCGAGCACATTTACACCTGCGGTCGTCGGCGGGCTTAACAATGCACTCGCGCCAACCCCGAAGGCGACGCTGTCTGCGATGCCGCAAGAACAGCGGGACAAGGAGGAGTCTGCACGCGTGTCCCGGCAGCGTCCGGTGCTGCGCGTGTGCGCGGAGCTCGCGATCGTTGGTGTCATACGGGACGCACCGGCTCGCAGCGGTGGCGAGTGGATCATGAAGGCCCTGCGGGACCTCGTATGTTCTCCATTTTGATCCACACATGCTTCGACTGACGCCCCGCAGCTGTCAAATGATCCTTCCTTGTCCTCTCTGCCGCTCCTTACAACATTCCTTAAATCATATGCGCGGCCGTACCTTGGCATTATGCCTCCTGCCTCGTCTTCCAAGCAAGTACCCGCGTCTTCCGAACCTGGCACGCTCTCCGCCGAGACGACTAGCGCAGAGTCCGAGGTCTTCCCGGCACGAACGAACGAAGCCGAGGAGCTCGTCGAGCGCGACATCCGCGAGCGCTTGAAGAAGATGTGTGAGGGCTACTTCGACAACGTTACGAAGAAACTTGTCATAGAACATAAGGTATGTAGGATAGCTTTATTTATAAGGTAGCAAAGCGGTCCGTGCTTGACGCGTCTGCGCATGTAGCGCTTGCAAGAACAAGATAGAAGAAATCATGAAGCGTATATACGTTCCGGAGAGATATTCGAGGATCGTCAACAAGCTTACGAGAAAATGACGAAAAGCTATGAAAAGCTACTCTCGAGCTGCCAAACGTATGTCTATACCGTCCCAATCTGTTTGCGTCGCTTGATGGCTCTCTCAGCCTTTCCGAACTGCTCTATCTTCCCCTCCCAACGCTCCCAACGTCTTCACAAGCCTCTTCCTCGATTCAAATTGGTAGCAGCGCTCATTCGTTGTTGTCCGACGACGCAGAAGAGCTCGCGCTTGCAGCATCCGGAGGTAAATGGGAGGATGAGGAAGAGCGCCGGTTCTTCGAAGATATCCAAGATTTGCGAGAGGTCGTCCCGAGGAGCATACTCGGCATCGAAGATGATAGAGAGCCGGCGAAGGACGAGGACGCCGACAAGGAGAAGGAGGAAAGGGAGAGAGAAGAAGTTAGGAAGTTAGAGGAGGAGCTGGCGGGGTTGAGTGAGGAGGGCGCGGAGCTTAACACGAATGGCAATGCAACATTGGAAGACGAGGATGATGAAGACGACGGGTGCGTGGGCCCCCACACAGGATACGAAGAAAGCTTAATTTAGTCTCGGGTAGGATGGCGACACCCGTCCCGGGTAGTCCGAAGGACATATCACCGAATGGCACGCCTGCTCTTGCGCCGCAGGGTCCTTCGCAGCTCCTCACCGCCTTGCTTGCCCGTCTCCCGGATTGTACGAATCGGTCTCTGATTGACCAAGCGGCGGTTGATTTTGCGTTTCTCAACTCCAAGGCAGCGAGGAAGCGTCTTGTCAAGGTTTGCTGTTTTCTTAGAGTGTCCCAGGGTTAAGATGTTGATGGCGTGTAGTTTCTGACGCAGGTACCGAAGACACGCACAGATCTCCTGCCACACTATTCGAGATTTGTCGCTACGCTTAACAGATATATGCCTGATATCGGCTCTGAACTGGTTGCGTCCGTGCGTGCTCGTGTCTGATAAGATCTTGCTATCATTCTCACACCTATCTATAGCTCGACGAAGAATTCAGATATCTGCAGAGGAAGAAGAACGTTGTAAAAGAGCTAGCTGATATGAGGCGAAAGGTTCATATTCTCCCCTTGCCGAACGCTGCGCGACTAATGATAGTAAACTAGAACATTACATTTCTCTCGAACTTGACCAAGTTCAAGGTTGTGCCGCCCCATCTTATCCTGCATATTTTCAAAGTCTGCCTTGACGATTTCTCCGGAACGAACGTGGACAGCATCGCGCTTCTGTTAGAAGGCTGTGGTCGTTTCCTGCTCAGGAATGATGAGACCAAACAGCGGTTTGCGACCATGGTTTGTTCCTTTTCCCCATTTTCCGTCACGAATGGATTTAAGCACCCTTGCAGCTTGAACTGATGAAGCGCAAACAAAGCCTGCAGCACTTTGACCAGCGTCAGAGCCTCATGCTCGAGAATGCATACTACCAAGCCAACCCTCCTGAACGCGCCCCGCGCCAAGAGAAAGTCCGCACACCTATCGAGCTCTTCATCCGGCACATCATCTACGATATTCTCTCGAAGAAAACAATTGACAAGGTCCTTAAACTCCTTCGTAAGCTCGACTGGGATGATGCCGCCGTCGTGCGGCAACTCCATAAGGTCTTCACGAAGCCACACAAGCTCCGCTATGCGAACATCGCGCTGCTCGCTATGCTCACCTATGATCTGCAAAAATATCACCCGGATTTCGTGGTGGGCATTGTGGACACGGTATTTGAGGACGTGAGGAGGGGTCTAGAGCAAAACGTGTACAGTGCGAACCAGAGACGCGTCGCGACGGTCAAGTACCTTGGCGAGTTGTACATCTACCGCCTGATCGGTTCCGCACTTGTTTTCGACACACTTTGGTCGTTCGTCACATTTGGCCACCGTGAGTACGCGCTTCGTTGTCCTTCCGGACCGACTCCCGATACTAACGCGATGCAGCGGAGGGACACCCAATGCCAGGCTACCCGTGCTCGATCGACATGCCAGACGATTTCTTTCGTGTTAGGCTCGTATGTGTGCTTTTAGATACGTGCGGGATGTGCTTCGACCGGGGCTCGCAACGTAAGAAACTAGACAACTTCCTCGTCTTTCTTCATGTAAGTCCATTCCCTGCTGGGATACTTGGAATAAGGGGCCCACACAGGTGCAGTACTATGCGCTCTGCAAGGAGTCGCTTCCGATGGATGTCGATTTCATGCTTTCGGACTCGTTAGAAGCACTGAAGACGAAGGTCACGGCACCAAAGACGATCGAAGAGGCTGCGCAGGCCGTCGACGCGATGTTTTCCACAGCGTTCCAGACCGCTGGCTGTGAGTTTTCATTCTCGGTCAGATGCATCAGCGCTCATGTGACGAAGTGTCTATGGCCGAAGCTGAAGACGCTGACGATAGCGGAGACGATAGCGGAGATGATGACGACGATCAGCGACCCGCGAATCTTGTCGACTATAACTCGGATGACGACGGTCTAGGCAGCTCGCCCATTGACGAGGCAAACCGCGGCCCATCTCCCGAACCCGCTGTCGTAGTCAAGGTGCAAGAGAACCTAGGACCCAGCGAAGAAGCGGAGGCAGATTTCGCACGCGAATTCGCGAAGATGGTTACAGATACGTCCGCAGAGGCGCGCAAAGTGGACCGGCGGACAGCTCAAGTTCTCTGGGAGTCCGCCGCGCTGCCAAATGTCGTACGCTCCAAGAGAGCGGATGGGCAGGACGTCGAGGGGCAAGACGGCGCAATGCGCTTTACAATGCTCACGAAGAAGGGGAATAAGCAGCAAACGAGGCAGCTGGCCATCCCGGCTGAATCAGCGCTTGCGGTGCATACTCGCTCCGCACAGATGCAGGATATGGTCGAACACCAGCACTTGAAGAAGCTGGTTCTTGACTACGAACAGCGCGAGGAGGCCGAGGAGCTGAAAGGTATATTCCGCCTCTCGCGGTGAATGAACCTTGCTTGCTGACGCTAACGGCGTTCACAGCGCTTGAAGCCCGCAGCCGCCCGATCAAGATTCGTCTTGCAGGATAACACTGTACCCGCCACCCGGCCAACCAGCCTATGCCTCTGATCCGCTGCGCTCTCTTCTCCCTGGTAGATGACAGAAGCTCTCGTCCCCCGCGCCTTTTCGCTCGGCACAACTGTCGACAGCAGGCCGCGAGCCTGCTGGCAGGGTGATGGCACCACGCTTGCTCCCACCTGCGAGCTCGTCATCCTCGTGTACGTGTTTCCTTGTCTATGGTATGCTGAGACGCTGATGACGATGGGCACAGACGACTCGCAGTGGCGTGCGTGCCAATCACCTTGCTGGTCGGTCGGCCCAACCCCGTCGCGGTCCCGAGTTTTTCAGATACCCCCTCTCTGTTTTGTCTGCGACCCTGTTTCCTTTTTACCGTCTCGTTTCGTTCATTTACCCGCTCCTTTTGACCGACCGTTACGGTCTCTCAGCTCTTGTCTTAGTCGCTTATTTTTTTTTGATTTCTTGTCTAGACGCATGCCCCAAGAAGTGACCTTGTGGAATAGCGTCTGATTGAGTCTATTATCTATTCTGCTTTGTCACTGCTCGGTCCAGCCTTCACGTTGCAGGGTGAGCGGCCCGCGTATAATGGGGGAGACACGTGGCGTCATGCATCCTGGGCTTGCATTGTCCCAAGCCAGTGAGTTGGATAGGCCGCTTTAGCATGGCCTCCTGCCTGCAATCACATCCCCTGTGCTCCTTTGTTCCCTTTCACTAGCCGAGGGTTTCTTAAATGTGGGGTGCGCAGGCATAGATAAGCGCCCCAATCACCCTTCGGCATGCAACCGTACGCCAGTATTCTGGAAAACATACCGCGCAAGGCTCGTGCTAAGATTTCCAGTCACAAGCAACACAGGAATGCACATAAAGAGGACGCAGGAACTATCTCTGACACCTCAGATGGATATCTCGCAGGCTCGGAGCGCGAAAACGCGTGCGCCGCGCGCCCGCTCACAAAGATCGAAATACGGTGCGCTCGCGACGCTAAGTAGCGGCTTCTTATTGACGTCGTTCGTGTAGAGCACTCTGTGTGGCGTGGATAGCGAACAGCTTACTACCCTTCGAAACTTTTGCAGATGCAGGCTTCCACGTTCACATGAAGATCGGGCGCGCAGATACATGGGTGCCGGCACCAGCAATTGTTGCGCGAGACGTGTGGGCGGTGTTCCAGGCAGGCCGAAAGAAGGGCCTCGGAGACCGATTCTCCGTTAGTTCCTATCAACACGCATATACAATTGTGAGCTCATGAAAGTAGTTTCTGCCATTCAACGATGCGTTGAGAGCCGCGGCTAGCGACGCAGCACACTCTGAGAGCAGCGTTGATGAGTCGCTCCGGAAGTCAGCGCGCGATTTTGGCGTTGAGGTGCGTTTCCCGTCATTCCTTAAGGTCAGGAGGCAGCTGACCGGGTACACGGCATAGTCCGTTGTCGCACTTTTGTGTGTAAGAGACTGGCGTAAGGCAGGCAGCCTAGGTGACGAGGACCTGCTCACAGCCTTAGAGCGAACGCCCCTGGAAGAAGGGCGGAGGCCGGATAAGTAATAGTTGATCTCTGTTTGTGAATGTCGAGCGTCCCAACAAGAACCGAACACACGATTGTAAGAAGCTTCTACTGATGGAACTGCGGCCTAGAGCCACGCAAGGATCCCTGGGTTAGGCTATCATGGACGTACATCGCGTTCATAAGAAAAGATAGGACCCCACCTCACCCCCTCAGAGTGCGACAAGAGGCTGGAGAGGTATATCACGAAAATTTCGCAATTCTTGTATACGCGCGCGCAATGGGCCGGAAGTAGCCGTCTGCTCTCATCACACCTAATAACATGACAGTTAAAAGGACGGAAGCAGTTGACCCACTGGCAAGCGTGATGAAGTTTGAGCAGTGATTTTGTTATCCTTGTTGTTCTCCATAGCCAGCGCAAATGGATATCCTAATGCTCGCACCCCATAACCAAGCGTTTGTAATATGCCATTAAGTAAAAGCGTCCCAGTTAGCTCTGCAGGAGCAGGATCGACACGATGGCCGCAGGAGGCAACCCGCGGACTGAGTCAGTCACGGTTGAATAGACGGCCTTCATCGACATTCCATGGGCGTTTGAGCATCCCGTCACCTCCGACACAACGGTATGCAGACCCTCTGCCCCAATTCATTCCTCCAAGAACCCAGTCTTCTCCTGTTTCGTAGGCCATGCACGGAGTACCCCAATGGCGAAGAGAAGGGGCGCCGTTGCTTACTCCATGGCCGAGACTGGGGTTCGTGACTGACGTAACCGATGCCGGACAGCTCTGGCCGCCACATTGCGTCTCTGTCCTCTGCTCTTATCTTTCTCGGCTTCTAAAGGGCGGCTCCGCGCAGAATACGACGCCGACGACCGAGATCATACAAATGTCCTCCTGCCAGAAGCTTGCCGCTCCAGGACCGACAATCCTCGACAAAATTCATGAACAGCGAGTGAAAGATGTAGAGGTAGCAAAAGCCACTCCAGGTAGCACCTGGGACGACCTTCAGGTAAGCATTGTATATACACTGCATAAGTCTTGGTTTGGGGGAAGCAGAGTGGGAATACCTGCGGCGACAGTTTTCTCCGCTCCTGCAGCCAGTGTTATCCCTCTGTTACGCCTTTCATGTTGTTATGAGCGGGCAATTGTTTAGATCCTCAGGGGTATGGGGATCTGACTTCTCACACCCAAAACGAGTCTCCAAACACTCAGGCTGTTCGGCAGCGCGTATATCTTCCTGACCCAGACTCACTTTAGGCCGCACTCTCGCTTGCACCGCCTCTAATCTCATTCCCGGATCGCCTGTGTGCAGGCAGCGCGACATCCGGCGGCCCAGCGCTCATGGCGGAAATCAAGCGCGCCTCGCCATCCAAGGGCAACATTGACCTGAACGTCGTCGCTCCTCAACAAGCCCGAATTTACGCCCTGTCCGGTGCTTCTGTAATCTCGGTCCTTACCGAGCCGACGTGGTTCAAAGGCTCACTCCTCGACATGCGGCTCGCGCGCGCTGCGATCGACACTCTCCCTTACCGCCCCGCTGTTCTCCGCAAAGACTTCATCTTTGACCCATACCAGATTCTTGAAGCCCGGGTGCACGGCGCTGACACAGTGCTACTTATCGTTGCGATGCTTTCCGTAGGACAACTTGGAGACTTGTATGCCTTCGCGCAGTGTATCGGCATGGAGCCACTCGTCGAGGTCAATAGTGCAGAAGAGATGACAATTGCATTGGAACTTGGCGCTCGAGTAATCGGCGTGAACAACCGCGATCTGCGCACCTTCAACGTTGACATGGGCACGACGACGCGACTGGCGGACATGGTCTCTAATGCCGGATCGAGCGCGATCCTCTGCGCGCTCAGTGGTATCAAGACGTCCTCAGACGTGCAGGGTTATGTCAAAGATGGTATCGGCGCGGTGCTCGTTGGAGAATCCCTCATGCGTGCGCCGGACGTACGCGCCTTCATCCGCGAATTACTCAGCTTGCCCAAGGATCACGCCTCTTCTCCCGCTTTCTCAAAACCCCGCTTGAAGCTCGATGGCGTAACGCCGGACAATGTCGACAGCCCTCGTGTCCGATCAGCCGACTTCGTCGGCGTCTTCATCTCCTCCCGCAATCCCAAGGCAATTAGCCTTGAGGATGCCGCCAAGGTGTCTCTTGCGCTGCAAGGACACGCAGAAGCACCGAAAACCTCTTTGCCAGTACCCGGAGGGAGCTGGTTCGATGCCCACGCTCGCCGAATGAGCGCCGTCGACCGCCCGCTCATTGTTGGCATCCTTGACGACGATCCGCAGCTGACGTTGGACACGATCGTCAAAGTCGTGCATACTGCGCGGCTCGACGCTGTACAGCTTGCGTCTTCGACGCCACTTGAGTGGGCGCGGCACATCCCTGCATACGTTATCCGCTCGGTGTTCGCACAGAGCGTACTCGCGGGCAGTGTCTTGATCGAGCTCAAGAGCCCAGGTTACCACCACGGTGTGCTTATTCGCGGCCACGCAAGCGGGTTCTTGCATGAACTACAGGAGCTCACAAGCGCGGGTGTACTACTTATCGTGCTTGAAGAATCGACGACGGAAGTGTTTCGACAGGAAGTACACCCATGGGCAATTTGCGCGCAGGTGTGAAGGAAACAGTCCGACGGAGGTGCGTTGCCAATGAATACTAGAAGGTGGTTCCAACATTCATGTGTCTAGGTGTGGGTGTCAGACGAACGAGCTCTTGTAAGTTTTACAGCACAGCAGAGTTCATGACGTGATCTCTTATTCATGGTACCTACGGTGATTGTGGTCTGGCCATTCGAGTTCCAGCCAGAGATCGATGTTAATCTCTGGCAGGCACGCGCAACCCAGTATGCAGCACGTCGATGCGACACGTCTGGTCTATGAAGAGCTTGAAGTTAGACGAATGGCTTGACTGGACTCGAGGGAACGAGTCCCATCTTTCAAGCGACGCGCGACTCGTATGAGGTCTCGACTTTCGCAGTGTGCTGAACAAGTGTTTCCGAACGCGTTGCAGAAAAGACGAGAGCGGTAAGGTCGCTGATCCGTAGGAATCGCATGACTCGCTATTCCACCCAGGCAATGAGAACAAAATGAATCCCACAATCACTGGGCACCACCAAGCCCACACGACCAAGTAGGTTAGCCAGCGATTCACGCGCCAAATTACCGTAGATACGAAGGTATGTGCGAAGGCTGGACTCAAGTTATGCAATGCTGACGAGAAGGGCGGAGGGTAGGCCCGGGGAGTTTTAGAGGTGATACTTATAATGCCGGAAGACGGTGTTGACGAGGATGACAAGGAAAAGCCGGGCATTTTCGGCACGTGTGATTATGATATCTTCGTCACCAATGCTTCTGAGGCCCTTATGTTGTGTGTAGAGAAGGAGGAACGTCTTCTCTATGAACTCCGTTAGATTGAGAATGCAGATGAATGCGGTCGTTAGTCGCACAGCGATAGAGAACCAATGACGCTAGTGCCAGTGGCAGACATACAAGCCGGTTACCCACTAGAAGGATGCTCACGACGGATCTAATCAAACTAATCAAATTGAAGGAGGACCCGTACTCTTCAAACACAATGAACGGTGTATTTTGGATGAGGCAGACCATCAGACCAATTCAAGCTAATTCGGAAATTAGAGGGTGATCGCGAATATCAACATGCAGAGTCCTGCGATGAGTGATGGGAGTACGAAAGGTACCAAGAATTCGAGGAACAGACTTCTCTGCAGCCGTCCATGCTGTTTTCGATGCAATGACCTTGGACTACCGAGAATACCCTGCACCTCTCGCTGAATAGACGGGAGGGTTGCCCAGCAGCCAAGGACGTTATGTAGTTGTCGAGTGACAACGAGCCATATACTGATGAACAGACGGCGAATGCGATGTCCAAGCGATCTACTGTTACAGAAATTTTGGTAAGGACAGACCGCAAGGCATAAATAATCTCACCAATGTTGCACAAGATCGGCGCGAGATGAGTATTTGAACTACGTGCCAGTGCCCATGGCATCGTATGAACGGTCGTAGAAACCTGCTTCAGGGGCACAGCCACCAAAGAACGAGGACAGGTGCATTCTTGATGGTGCCGCTCGGCATGTAAACGACGACGAATGTAGCGACGCATCGGTTGCAGATCAGCACAAGCGGGTAGGTGGGATCCTTTGCATGGCCACAAATATTGGGACAAGATCGCTAGTCATGATTGATGGTCATGCCGACATGCCTGCCGAGCATTTATGCAGAACAAATACTCGCCTCGAATCCAGGTTGCCACACACGCACCAAAAACGACCCAAGTGACGAAAGTCGTTTGTAAACCATGCGCCTGTCAAGGCTCGTCTGTGCGAACCTGAGCCCCGCGCGGCCCAGGTGTTTCGAGAAGACGTTGTTGGCTCAGTGACGATTCGCAAGGAAGATTTCAACTTTTGCGACGCTGAGAGGGGGAAGCCGTGCGCCTTGCAATCACCGGCACGATGGCACAGTCGGTATGGGCGATTTAACTTGAAGGACGTGTACATTCGGTCATATTGACTCCGTCTGGGCACAAAGGTCAGTGAACACAACCGATAAGTACATATCCTGCTGTAGCGGACTTGGTTGGCGGATAAAAGATGGCCACCCGGTTCTAGGAAGCATGGCATAGCCGACGAACGCGAGACAAGGAGCGAAGCTATGCTGGAGACGAGTACGTTTGCGTCATACGCTTACGAAAAATAGATTCCTGGATCCTTGATAATATAATTTCTCGGAGCACGTTGTCTTGGTATCAACGAGCAGATTGTCGTCACTGCAGGAACCAAAGCTAAATGTCAAACTCGTCAGTATACGGCTGACGGGCAGCCAATATGCGGCGCTCACCTGGGAGGTATGAACACAGTTCCTCTTTCGCCGATTTTCGCAGATCGTTGCCGCTAGAAATCAATGGGCCTAGCCGCGCGTAACGAGCACGGACAAATAATCAAGCACCAACAAATAGATCAGACTCACACTTGCGATTCGTTTCCCTGATCACATTCGGTGACTGTGTTTCATTTCGCGCTCTTGGGATGCCCCCATAAGCCCAGAGCCGTCGGTCTGAGGAGCCCGCACTCAAGAGTGTTATTGATGATGCTTACTACAGTAACAAGGGAAGACGCTACCTAGAAACGGGAGACCTAGTGTACCACGGCAAATTGCAGTGCCGAGGAAGCGACAGACACCGTAAATGTGCGCGTCGATCTACCAACTGTGACTAGGGGAATAAGATCTTCAGAGTTCGTAAAACTCCGGGAGCAGCAGGAACAGGATGTCAAGCAGCACTGTGAGCCAATCATCAGCGAGCAAGGTTACCGCCCGAACGACTGCGGGGTCTTTATCGTCGTTTCGAGCCGCACTGCGAAGAAATCCCGGTCAAACTTGCGATAGTGATGACCATGGTGATGACTCCAGTTGTAGAGCCAGGTCATCTGAAAAGTACTCAAATGTCACAATCTGTTGTATCGATCCGTATGATGTATTGAAGCAGATTACGAGAGGACTAGGATGGATGCATCCCCAAATCTTCGGCAGTCCCATCCTTAGATCCACGGCGGACCAGCCTAGGACCTACCGATGTAGCAATGTTTCCTGCGCCTCACAGACCATGAACATGCACTTCATGCTAAAATATGCAGGGTAAATAGCTCACACATGATGTGCGTTGTGCATAAGCCAGATATCTCGGGTCACCGAACCCCGCTGCATCATCTAGGAGCGACCGCGGTCTAGGTACGGCGCCATTTGGACGACGAATCATGTCACAGATTTCCGCCTGAGTGGCGTAAACGCAGGCAAAGTAACCATCACTCTGACTGACATCTATATTAGGACGCAGTTAGACTGGTCATCCGACTCGAAGCGAGGTAGAGACCAACCTGAGACTGATCTCCCTTAAATGTTATCCCCACCGACGCCATCAAGCGCCTCATAGTAGTTTGGATTGAAACCAAGTACGTTCCTAGTTGTTTATCGCACTCATGCAACTGGCCGTAGCCGTTCCCGGCTTGCCTTGTTGACCCTAGGCAGGAAAGTCAATTGGTCTCTGCAAAGTGTAGGGGAATAAGGTGTCAAGAACTGACGGATAAAAACGACGGGGAGATACGTCATGAACTTTGTGTCAAAACTCCTGCTTATCTTGCGACCAGCGTACCGTACGTTGTTCGTGGATGTCGGCGACCGAATTACCTACCATCCCGTTCAGGAAATGGCTCGCAGCTTCCATGTCCGGCGCTGTATCTATCATAATATGCGGTCCAGAGGAAGAGCTGGCAAGTATTAGCTACGGACGCACTCAGGATCCGTGGCTGTATGGCCTTGAGAGCTGACGAGTGAAAGTTCAACTCGGACGACATGTACAGTTTGCTGTGAGCTTCGCAGAGACTCTTTGATACGAGAGAAAGCGCAGTAGTATGCGCTAAGCGCATCCCGAGTCGCACCGAACAGCAGGAAGAATACCAGCCCGAGTGCAACGACCGAGGTCTGGGAAAAGTAGGTTGTAAATCGCGACCAGAACATCGACCGCCATGCCATCTCAGGGATCAACCTAGGAGGATTGTTTGCCAAAATAGTCGGCCATGGCGGCCAGAATGGAAGTTGGCTATCTTGATGGAGAGCTTCCGCGAGGGTAATGGTGCCGATTGGGAGGGTCATCAACATGTCCATACAGGCGATCGCAACGAGACGCATATAGCGGGTGCGGTCGAGAACACCCATGGAGCTCAACACCGAGTTCATCTGCTTATGGTGAACGTACAATTCACGGATGATGGTAGCTAATGTCAAGTTAGATAGGCCACATCCGAAAAGATTGATTGGACGACTCACGGAAGTAGAGTATGATGGAGATTAGCGGTAGGATTACACCCCAAGATTGGAACGCAAGCAGAGTGAAGATGGCGGCGGCCATGGAGATGCTGCAACCCATGTCTTCGACGACCTGAAATCGCACATCTTGTACCACGGGAACTTTCAAGAGCGCCATAAATCCGTGCTCCAACCGAGGTACTCGACGATACGCACATAAAGCCATTAAACACAATGGAAGCCCAATTCCAAGTGCAATATCGAACAAAAATGACTTGCGCCGCTCCTGCGGAGGACGAGCAACTCAGGAAAATGTTACGCGTCCAGTGCACACGACTCACAATATCAGAAGCCGAATTCAAAGCGTATGAGCAAATAACATGGTGAAGACGACGAGATATGATAAGCGAACAGGCAGGTATGCCGGCGAAAGAAGCCGCGATCACGACGTGTGTCGCTGGACATGCTCTTCAGTCACTTACGGTCAAGCAAGAGGAAAAGACGCACAAATATCACACCACACGGGCGCTTTATTTTCGAAGTTATTGGACCAAACGATAGCCTCCGTGCCTCGTATAGATGTACGGATAAAAACCCAGGATCCCAGCATAACTACACCACTGTTCCACGTCCCGCGTAGACTTATGGACAAAAGAGTGTAGAGGACAAGTGCAGCGGTCAGGATGTTAAGAACGGGAATGAGAGGATATGTGGGGTCCATGGCGGGCGGAGTGACATGGCCTGACGTCCGTAAAAATACAGGCGAGGGCAGTGATATATACCGCTGGCAGGACCCGCAATCAGAGATCCGAACAGACCCCGACAAGCGATATGACGACTTCTAGATGACAGCCGAGTTTATCACGAGGAGCACATGCACGAATCTACCCAGAGCCTAACGCAGGCAGGGAGAAAAGCGAACCGAGGTATTCACCTGGTTTTGAAAGCGAGCTAGATGAAAAAAAAAGAGGCTGTGCCGCATACATGGATCAGAGGATGGTTCGCCTTTGCACACGAACCGCGCATACCCTCCTTCAGGGCTTCAGCGGTCTCTGGGGGACATTGTGTGTTCGACGACTAGGCGGCCGCCGGCTAAAGTCCAGACCGTCCAACGGAGATCGCATTCTTAGATGAATTAAGGAGGAGCAAGCATGTGGGTACCGTACAGTAGGACGGAAGAATGAGCTGATCTTAGTCGACTTACGCATCATCATAATGAGGCGAGCTGCGCACGATGATCGGACTTTGAAGCGATCGTAAATGTACACGTGACTGTCAACGGCTCTTTTTTCAAAAACGATCAAATGTAGATACATTGCTAAGAGATACCTACGGCTTATTAATAACGTCCCGGGCGTTGCACCCAGTGGGACGGACTGTCAACGGCTCGCGACGTAAAACACACGTCTAGGCAAAGCAGATCCTATTCCACCTCATATCTCAGCCTGTGTCAACGAGCGCAAGCAAGCTGGGTGTCTTGAATCATCCATCCACTCTGCCTCTGTCACTCCAAAGCAAACAGTCTAGCGACAGCTGCGACTGCCCATTATCATCCAGATCTCAGCCCAGGAGACACTGCATTGCATAAGTCACCGCTAGTACTAGCGGTGACTAGTGATACATAAACTCACAATGCATATACTCTCAAGGCAGGTAGGGCTTGAAGTATGATATAGACGGACTTGACACGGTTAAAATGTATGCTCATGGTACGCATACTAGTATGTGCTCATATACATGCACTATCGGGGGGCGGCCAGAGCGTATGCACTGTGAGAACTTCGTCGGCCACCCTGTGCTGTAATTATATTATCAACCGCACTTCACCGGGAGCTCGGCGTACAGTACTATGCATATGGCGTGCCGACGTTGAGAGCAGCTAGGAAGCAATATTAATGCATCAATGTCTTCAGTCGATATCTCTGGTGCATTGGAATGGGCAAGAGATTGATAAGATGTACGTCGTCAAGATCTCATGCCGTCGGATGTCCGACATCCACCATGCCGGCTAAGCTATGAAAGAACCTGAGCACATCTCCGCAGGTTTTTTTCTAGTTCGCTACCTGAACATCCGCGATGACAGTGTCCACAAAGCCCGTGGTGTGGATGCCCTCTGGGATACACCCTGACGCTTTCAAGTTAGCAAACGAGCTATTCGATGTCATTACGCCGGAGGATCCTCGCGCGGCGAATTGGTGGGTTTATGCAGATGGCTCTGTTGTACGTACGGGCGGAATTAGCGTCGAGGAGGCGGAGAAGGCGCATAGATTGAAGATTGTATCTCGGAATGGTGCGTTAGTTGCTCGCTGCTCTAGTCGCGCGGAATAATTGCACTTCGCAGGAGTCGGATACGAGACCATACCGGTTAAGACTTGCTTTGAACGTGGCATAATCGTTACTCGCTTACCAGGGATCAACACCCACTCCGTCGCTGAGCTTTGCGTGGCGCTTACCCTTGCTGTTCTCCGTCGTGTTGTTGAGCTGGACCGGCGTATGCGCCGTGGCGAGGTCCTGCCAAGCATCGACTGGCTATCTACGAGCGTGGACGGAAAGATGCTTGGGCTTGTCGGGATGGGCGATATAGCGCGTAGCTATGCGTGGCGAATGAGCGTACGTCTCCCATTCGCCTCCTCATAGCTTTCGTGCAGTTGCCGAGAAGCCATCGGCTCCTGTCATAGCGCGCATTCAACACGCCCATCCTCGTCTACTCCCCCACGTCATCGCCTCTGAAATGGACAGACAAGGATCCGAGTGGCCGACCTCCGATTCCACACACACGTGTACAGTCATTAGAAGAACTCTTGCAGAGGAGCGACATCGTATCTCTTCACTGTCCTGCGACGCCTCAAACGTGCAGGATGATGGGAAAACGTCAATTTGAGATGATGAAGCCAACGGCTGTGTTTATCAACACAGCCAGGGGCGCTTTGGTGAATTTGTCCACTAATAATGTGCTAAATGCGCTAACTTGGAATAGGTTGACGAGGACGCTCTTACATATGCGCTGAAGAATCGCGTCATATACGGCGCCGGGCTCGACGTTCTCTGTCACGAACCTGCGACGATTGAGCGCTATTCCAAGTTATACGAGCTCGAAAATATTGTTCTACAGCCTCACGCGTATGTTCCTCGCTACCTTCGCGGACTTCTTGCTAACCTTTTTGTCGCCTATGCAGCGGGGCAGGGAGCGAGGAGGTACAGAGAGAAAGCTGCATCAAGGCCGTTCGGACGGTTCATTCTTTCCTTCTGGAGAAAGATATCGGCGACAGCAGTGAAGTCAAATATCTGTGATTGCGGAGACTGTATCAGGCATTGTTCGTCCGTATACCAGACTCATAAATACCAAGAACAGGGGTATAGATACGCTCTTCATGATTTTCGAGCACGAAAGAGCGTCCCGCCAAGCCTCTTCGATTGCTCTGCCTGTGGCTTAACGGCATTGTTGACGGGTATCGCGAAGCCTTTGTGCTTCTCTGTCTTCGGCTTGCTAGACGAACTACTGGGTCCAGTTCCCGTCAGAATGACGCGAATATGTTGGAGACCCGTACGACTTGTTCGTCTAGATACCTATGATTGTGCTACCGGATTGTCCTTCCCAAGATAGATTTTCCCTGGAACGTTCGCTGATATTATGTCAATTTCGGTGACGAGTGGTACAATGGAAGGTGTACTGCGCAAGCTCGAGAGGAACACTCCCAACGACGTTGATGGAGGGAGCACCTTGCACAATAGGTATATGCAGGGCGAGTGCCGCGAGGACTCGGATGAAGCTGAAAGACAGGATAGAATGCATACTACACTGAGGATAATGATTTAGGTGATGAAGCAAGAGAGTTACCGTGGCGTAGACTTTTGTACCTTGTAGCGGCTCTGGGGAGAGACAGATACGAAGCTGTCCGCAACACGCGTTGGTTATATAGCGGAATGACAGGTCGTCAGATAGTCTGCGTTCGTCGCTATCCAAAGATACTTTAGTCTAGCTAACCGTACGCGCTTCACGAGGATGGCTGGCCTTCGACCACTCGGAGTAGTCACTCGTGATGGACTAGGCACCCATCTCTGGTAGTACAGATGGTAGTGAGATTAGAACTTGAACGTATCCGTGTGCTTGCGATTGGTCACTATTCAGAAGCATTCTAGGAGTGTTTAATACCGCGAACCTTTTGAGATCGAAACTCTGGCGAGCCGCCGGTCGCGACAGGTCGCGACGCGCGTGCACTTGAAGGACCTCACCACTGACGGCCGGTTACGTGGAATTCGAGGGTCCGGGAGCAGATATCCAATCAGCCAAACCGCTGTGCAGAGGCAACCACAGAAAACGTGACGATAGCGGGATGATGAACGCTGGCCGGTGATACTGATTGCTGAAGGAGTCTTCAAGGAGATTTCCACTACCGTGCCGTCCATCTTATATAATGCTCCAAGGAACAAGCCTGGACGATCGTGTGCAAAGTCGAGACACCACTCTACTGATGCGTTCCGATCGTAGCACGATTCGTGACCATAGGCCGTTCACGAAGATTGCTAGTGCATACGGGTACGAAGTATCGTTGCGTGACGAGTTGTCCTTTAATAATGGAAACGCCCGCGAATACTCAGCGCTCCTTTGCTTTGCGAGGGGTCACGGTGACGGATGCTATCTATGGATCATCTGCCAACTTTAGGGGTTCACCCTTGCGAACGACGGTTGGCCCACCAAGGGAACACAGTTTGTAATGATGGGCTTCCGAGCATCACAGGTCGTTACATGGAAGCTTAAGGTTGACTTCATCCATAACAGCAAATATGAAGGATGTCGCCTTCGTCCTCCCAGGGACATGTACTGACGACCAGTGCGATGAATATGAGATTTCGGCACAAGGCGTCTGTCATGGCGACAAGGATGCTGGTAGCAACTAAACATTGTATAGTCGGTATGCGCCCTAGCGTTTGCACGAAACGTATGCTGCGGAGGGTGATGAGAATAGAGGGCTGGAGATGGGAGTGCACAACGTACTTCGAAGCAAGTTCACAGCAATCGCCCTTTCAGCTCTCGGCGCCTTGCAGGTCCTCGACAGGCAGGCGGACGAGACGGTCGCCAGCCCGGCTGGCAGGTATCTCATCCTCTGTTGATGCATCTAATCGTTCGCGCGATGCCACTAGGATGATACGTGAGGAAGAGAATCAGCGCATGGGAAGCACACGAACGGAACGTATTCAGGGTTCGAAACATATGCGGCCACTGAGCGAGAACCTGGCCGTGCACTGGACAAAGTTAAGCGGCAGGTAAATGGGTGTATCGTTCGTTATGCACCGAGACCAGCATCTGCCATGACGTCGCAGTCCTCCGCCAGGCCCTCTATTCGCTTCAGAAAGAGCGCGCTAGCGCGTTCGAGCGCAGAGACGGCCTCGAACTCCTTCTTCTTCTCCATCAGACGTGCCACCGCGGCGGGGTTTGGAGCCTGGCTGCTCTGAAGATGAGAAGCGCGTGACGATGCGACGGATTGGCGATTCATAGTGGCCAAGCTGACGAGAGTGGCGCCGCTTCTGGTCGGGTGCAACGTTTACCGCCGTGGCATGGCGCGTTGATGGCCACAAGGTTATCGCCCGCGTCTCTCAGAATGACAGTCTCAGTTGTCGCGCCACACGACTCAAGGAGGCGCTCAGCGCTCAGCCGCGGCCATTCTCACCTTTTGTTCTCAACCACCGCCATCTTCGTCATCTCTTCCCCTCTCCCCCCTCTAGCCTCCCCTCAGCTTCTGCTTTTGACGTCGAAAGACTCCTACGGCGACGGTCCCGGGTCGCTCGCATGTTTTCGGCGACCACCAACGGCACGCACCACCACATACTCAACGGATACGTCAATGGCAGCGCGGACGCGTCACTCACGAATGACTTCAATCTCAATCTGGACGAACAGCTCGAGAATGAGCTTCCAATAGTTGAGGATGGCCTAATGCCGCTCTCGGAGGTCGTGTCGCGTGTAGTGCAGGCATGCTACGCGGACCTCAGCGACCTCGCAGAAACGTGCGTCCCTAACCTTCCGCGACACGCCATCAGCTTACGCACTGCTTCTAGTCTGCCTCCCCCGATGAACCCGCAGCAGGCGCTCACGGACGAGCAGCGCGACGAAATGCGCAAGCGCGAGATGGCGCGCAAGCAGCAGATCGCACGCTTCTGCCAACGCTGGAAGAAGCAGATGACGAAGCTGTATGCGGTCGTCAAGTGGTCGCGCGAGGCACATATCGTGCAGAAGTGCATGGTGCGTAAACTATGCGTGCGATGTGATGCTAGCCGTAGCTGACGCGCGTGGGGCAGAACATTACCGCGTTTCTGCTTGGCCAGAACCAGCAGTTTGAAGACGTCAAGAGTATGCTTTGGAATGCAAAAGAGGTGTTAGGGGCGGCACGGTATGTTCCCCTTTCATTCGGTGCGTACGCATCCTGCTGAATACCAACAGAGTCCGCAATCACGATCTCCTTACGTCCTTGGACGTCCTCACGACCGGAACATATCAGCGCCTCCCGACGGACATCCGCAAACGTGTCTTCCCTCCAAAGTCCCTCTCTGACGAGGAAGTCGGGCGCACCCTCACGCGCATCGAGGCGGCCATCCGTTACCGTCTTCGTATGCACGAGATCGTCCCTGTCGAGATGTCCAGCTACCGTGTCGGTGCGTGCACTTCTATCTGTCTCCCGGGATGTGATTGAATGCCGCGCTAGAGGACGGGAGAGCTTTTTTCACTGTGCCGGGGCTGTTTGAGGCCTCGGTGTGCTTGCTCGGGATGGAGAAGACGGATAGCTGGTTCTTTACAGGCGTCGAATTCCTCTTCAACATAGGGGGGGAGCTCATTCGTCCCGACGGTATGTCCGCCAACACTGCTCTCACAGTTGCCCTACATACTTTCCTCGACAGAGCTTCCGAAGAAGCCTTCCGGCCACATGTTGCAGTGGATTTCCGATGAGGCAGACACTCGGCTAGGATTCTATAGCACCGAGCAGGCTGCACCGGTCTCTCTAATACCGGGCCAAGCCCCGCCACGAAAGCCGCAGCTCGAGGAAGGTACCGTCGACACACCGCTTGTTAGGCTGTTCAACTTCCTCCGTGTGTCTGCCCACCCCTATGGAGTCGTGCTACCCTTCGGCTGACCGTGTCATCAGAAATGATGTCGATGTCATACCAGCTCGAAATTCTTTGGTCGCAGGTTCGCGATCATCGCATCCAGCTGTGTGCATTACTAAGCGGCATAGGCTGAGCGGCTCCGTTTCCTTGGATGGGGAGAATATCTCTCCGTGCGCATGAGCGAGGACCGACATACGCTCACCCTCTCTTATTGGCTGTATGCATTTTTTAATATCTTCTTCACGCTGATTCCTGAGGGTTGCAGTAGACGTACACCGCCTCCATCCCAGCCAGCGTCCCGCGTGCCAACAAAAATACCCCTACATGGCGGTACAGTGACCATCTCCCTCGTCTCATCACCTGAACCTCAGCGCAAGCCGCAAGCGCGAGTCCTAGCAGAATTGCAAGCTCGCGCAAGACTAGTGAGTTTCTTTCCAGACATGTCATGCATCTCGGACCGCTAAACGAATTTTTTGTTAGGCTGGACGACAGCCAAGCGATAGCATCGAGGCTCTCCGATGGGAGGTGCGGTGGGAGCCACAGCCCGGTGCGATTGGGTTCCGGCTTGCTCCACAGGATACAACCTTGCGACCGGAGGAACTGCAGATTGTGGGCCTTCTAAACGCGGGTCTACCCTGCATGGCGCTGATTGAGACGGGCTTGCAGGATTCAGCAAATCTGGACGTCGAGAAGTTGCTGAAGACGGCCATCCAGAAGCATATCCGCGGCTTCTTCAATGTCTTCCTCTCCCAGATCCAACACGGCGTCTTCGCGCTCCGCGACTCTGTTTCCCTCGTCACTGACGGCGCGTGCCTTCCTCCGTGCCTCTCTCATCCCTGACTGACTCTCTGTGGTCTCTAGCGGACGGTAATATGTCACTTCGTGCGATGCTCTGCGCGGACGAAGTTGTCTTCACCGCTATCGACGCGCGCACAGGCCGCGTCAAGCTATGGGATACGGGCGACCTGGGTGCAGCGGGTCGCGGATCGCGATTTACGGCATTAACGGAGAAGGTGAATGAGAACCCAGGAGGGTTCTTACTGCGGGTGCTGGTGCAGCTGCGGCTGAACGTCAGCTTTGGTCACCACTCTTGTCCAACGGAGTCACTGAGTTGGCTCGCAGACCATCATCGACCTCGCGCAGCAGAAGGCGCATTATCTCGGCCTGCAGACATACAAGATGCGCAACTTCCACGGTACGCACTTGTCCTTCATCTAGGGACATACCTGATTAGGCAGCAACGGGTAGACTTGACGAAGTTCGGTCGATCTGCCCGTGGACAGCTCTACATTCAGCTCGCCCCCTACCCGTCTCATTACTTGGTCCTTGTCGTAACCGACGACGATTTCCGGTACGCGCTCATCAGCGCGACTCCGGACCCAGGCAGCATGTATGGGCATCTTGTCATGAACGATATTGGGTGGCTCGATGTGAGTCGGATATGCACGAGGCCTGTGGAGGAGAGCGTGGGACCAGGGAAGAGAAAAAGGGAGGAGATGGGAAGTAGTGCGGATTCAAAGTGAGCTAAGGAGATGGCTATTTGGATGGACAACGCTCATAGTCCACAGATTCAGGCTTGAGACCAACGTTCTGCGAGAACTGTATGCGTATTGCTGGCATGTCTGAGCGCCTTTTCCACTGGCTCTCCTGACTTATCTCCTCCAGTGCCCGCGTCGCGCACATGAACGTCGAAAAGCAATTCAAACAGCATTCAATTCCCTACACCCACGTCTTCCCTTCCGCCGGGCTCGCCTCCTCTATGCCCACCTCCATTCCACAGGTCCACTCCGCCCTCTCGACTAACATCCCATCCCTCTGCGTCCAGTCGACCGATATCATCAAGGAAGACAAGGCACTTGACGCCGCAATGCCGAACATCCGCGTCATCCCCCTCGCGTGGTGGCACCAGCGCAACGCAGACGGCAGCCCGCAGCCGCAGGTTGTGACGTGCGTGAAGTTGCGGTATGTGCAGCAACCAGTCGGCAGGCGCGCGGGAAGCGGAATTATCAGGCCATCGAAGAGAATTGTGTACGATGCGGATGAGGGCATCGTGTGCTTTTTAGCGGATGAGGTCGAGGGGTGCGTCGAACTGTTCATGAAGGAGTGGAACAGTGTGAGCAAGATTGTAGCGATTGCGCGAGAAGGTGCGGCTTCTTTCGTCTTCCTTTCGCCCCGCCCCGTTTCACGTGGCACGGGTCACTGATGAGCGCAAGTAGTCGCACAGATGACCAAACGCTGGAAGGACGTGCGTTTGCGCTCGTTTGACCTGCAGACCGTCGAGTTCGTCTACGCCGCCGACTTCGTGCTCTCCGTCGCCTGTGACGACCCGACGAACCCATCTGCTGGCTCGTTCCACCTGCACTTCTCACGCCTTCCGCCATCCACCCCTCCCGCGACCGCGATGTCCAGCACGATGACCTCCTCCGAACCGGCGAGCCTTACGCGCCGACCGTACAACCCGCACTCGGACGCGGAGCCGTTCTTCCTACACCTCCTGCGGAATAACCCGCTCTCGTGCCTCCCACGCCTCGTCGACGTCCTGCGCAACACTGTACCAATCGTCGCCGTGCTCGAGGAGATCCGCACGGGCGCCGAGGATGCGGACGAACCGCCCGGATGGTCTGCCGCTGCTGTTGACACGTTCCCGAAGGCGGCGGGCTGGTGGCGTGCGACTTTCGGGCCGGGCGCGCGGCACGCACTTGACTTTCGCCTCCTGTCCGGCCCGCGGATTGCGCTGCTCGATGCCTCACATGCTCTCACGAACGCTCCGCAGGACACGATGACAGCGCTGCTACTGAAGCCTATCCCGCGGATGCGGGAAATTGTCGGGCGCGCGGCGAAGGAGGCGAAGAGGTCAGGAAGGGTCGCGGTCGTGGACGTCGGGATCGTGTGCGAGGTGAGGGATGCGGAGACCCTCGGGAGGACAGTGTGGAGGGGAATTTTGAGAGAGTTTGGAATCGGTGACACCGCATTAGCGGCGTAGGGTCGACCAGACGGCCAGGAGGAGTCTGGGCGTAGGGTTCGCTGGGCGTATCACATTGCTATCGTGCTGCTTGTCTCGTGGGTTGTTCTTTGTTTTCTCCCGTTTGTTCGACGCACTGCTTCCTTCTTTTGGGGATATCGGCAATGACAGACGACAATAGCGTTTCCCGTTTTCTAGGTCAGTTGGCGTGTTTTTGACGACTGTAGGGGCTTTGATCCGCGATTGTCCCGCGAGAAGTCAGATACAGTCTATGACCACGAGTTTGAACATGATCACCAGTTTGAACAGTCATTTCTTACATTTATTCTGCTCTTGCTTCTTCTACAAAAAGTGCATACGAGCAATCTTATAATAGATGTCATTGTACCAAAAAAGTTTGGAGTGGCCAAGTGCCATGGTTCACGAGGGAGAGGCAAATTTGTCACCAGGTGCTGGGGCAGACAAGATTCCTCTCTGTCCAGCGGCACACTGCTCCTGCACTAGTGCACCGTTGGATCTTTTAGAGTACTCAAATAATACGTATGCATATCATGTACACCATACCCTTGAGATCGGGGTAGAAATGCTGTTGTTGTTGCAGCAGTACACTTCGGGCAGGAGGTGTTCAATGCAAGTGAAGCACTCCGCCGTCCGGAAATAGTTATGTGTAACCACTGATCGGCTTCACCGGGATCGCAATAGTCACCTTGCTTCAATCATGTATACCGTTGGGTGCACATGAAGGAGATTGTTGTAATCAATTTCTACAATTGGTACGGTAAACAATGTTCGTAGACAAGTGCAGGCTGAGGAGAATGATTTTGATGCATGCAGATTGAACAGTCAGCGCATCGTTGATGATCTTTGCCTTATAAGGCTAATCTGAGTGTTCAAACTGGTGACAATCCCTCTGTTGTGCCCAAACACATAGATTTGCGAATCGCCTCTCTCCCTCGCACCCTTTCCTTCTGACACTTGGATCAGGGATAGAAGACGACCATCGAAATATGCCTGTGAAATTTTGAGCGGAAGAATTGTACAGGACACAAGTTGCGTGCAAAACAAATTTGGGTGTTCAAAGTCGTGATCATAGACTGTAACGCGGACTCTGCCATGCCGCCCGGTTGAGCTCAAAGCCCGGCTCGACTGTTCTGTGAGCTCTGACCCATGCCTTTCATTCAGCGAAAGTGACTTGAATCTTCAGGTCTTGCAAGGTCTGGGTATGTCCTAATGCGCGATGGCATATTGAACAGTGGCTGTCTACCCTAGTGCCCATGGTCAAGAAACCTTGCATAGCCACGACCCATTTGACCCAGGTACAAGGGGGGGAGAAGTCTGACATACATCGCTCTACTGTTGGTAATGTGAGGTCGGACGCAAGGCGCGAAATGCGGACGCGGCGTTAGGTACCTGCATCGGATATATGAGCAGCCTAACAGGAGCACGGTGTGCAGACCCGTCTTCTCTATCTTTAGAATCGTGCTCTTCAAGAACCCAGCGAACAGTTCAAAGCATTCTTCAAATATGCGTCTGCCGATTCATCGATCATCATGGAGGCAATGCGTCCGTTATCGTATCCGCGCTTTCCGGAGAAAGCGCACCGCCTGACAACCGCATAACTGCTGTAGCTGGCTCGCTGCTTCAGACGCCCGCAGAAGGATGCTGGTGTGCCGCAAGTCTATGCGTATATATCATGCTCAATCCTAGTCCTTTGCGTCGTCTCACACCTCCTCAGACTTCCTGCTTCGGCGTTGGAGCAAGCCGTAGACGGTCTGAGGTACGCCAGCGCCTGATAACCCTAGTAGACGCATCAGCAAGAGAGCCCGCCTGACTGAAGGCAAAGCCGAGCGCTCCAGAAGTCGGAGAGAAACCCACGAACGCAAAGCCAAACATGCAGAACGACGGGTGCGACCCGCCGGTCATCATGTTTCACGAGTTTCGCGCTCATCTAGATGTTTTATGCTGTACAGACCGCCTGCCCAGGAAAACAAGCATGCATATGGGGATCGGGCTAAGTTGATTTGGCAGTCGTGCGTGGTGTTCAAACATCCCTTGACTTTATTGACGAAATCCTAGCATGCACGCCCTTCTCATCGGAATCAACGATTATCCAGAGTTCAATAGCCTGAGTGGTGCCGTTGCCGATGTTGACCTTGTAAAGGAGTTCCTCATCAGCTCACTGGGCGTTCCGAACGATGACACCCACATCCGTATACTTCTGAACAAAAATGCAACACGCGACAGGATTATCTCCAGCTTCGAAGAACTAGCTAATGACAGCACAATCAAAATGGATGATCCCATTCTCATCTTCTACGCGGGACACGGCAGCACTCTTCCGAAGCCTTCAAAGTGGGATTCCAACAGTTCCGAGATACAGTGTCTAGTCGCACACGACGCTGGGTACGATAATAAAGAGAGGACGTGGGTTAAGGGTGTTGTGCCTGATGTCACCCTAGCTTCTCTCCTCACCACCCTCGCGAAAGAAAAGGGAAATAACATTGTAAGTCGCTGGTATCCCTTGCTAGAACCTGTTCCTTTATCTTGGGACGCAGACAGTTGTTCTTGACTGTTGTCATTCGGGCTCCGGGGCTCGGCCGGCCGGCTATCGGGAACGTGGTGTGCGGTTCAAAGAAGGCTCCACACTTCCCGAGAACTACGACGAGGCTTTCCGTAAATCTTACATTAAAGAAACTGGACGCGGAGCGGTGCTGAACGGGATGTTCCTCCACAGTGGTCACCGGTCGCACGTCATCCTTGCCGCATGCGCATCTACGGAGAAGGCCCATGAGAGGGGGAACGGATACTTTACAGAAGCCGTCATTAGCATCCTCAGGAAGAAGGCATCGAACTCCTCCATTCATAACTTCACATTTGTCGACCTCATAAAGGCAGTGGGCAGCCTATCTGACGGCCAGTACGTATCACTTATCTGTACACGCAGACCGGGTGCTGAAATTCGCCATACTGCAGCCAACATCCTCAGTGCGAAGGTTACTATAGCCGTCGCGTTCTCTTTAATCCCGAAGCTGTTCCGCGAGGACCCCTAGCTTTTGACGTGAA
Organism: Vararia minispora EC-137; assembly: GCA_022160365.1. Taxonomy (NCBI): domain Eukaryota; kingdom Fungi; phylum Basidiomycota; class Agaricomycetes; order Russulales; family Lachnocladiaceae; genus Vararia; species Vararia minispora. The sequence goes on from MU273588.1 coordinate 50,937, forward strand.
GAAGATTGAGGGCGACAGCGCGAAGGGTCTGGCTGACGACCTGATTCTCTACGCAGGGGAGATCCTTGGCATCACCCCTGGCACCAAGTTCGCCATCTATCCCTCGAGGGAGTCTTCTTTGCGAGATGAATCGCAAGTGAGTGCATCCGTACTCGCCGTCGATGGTACAACCTCCACGTTGGAGCTCGTAAGCGGAAACGGCTACGATGTTGCAGATGGTGCTGTCGCTCTCCAGACGTCCCCGACGCCGGATACATTTGTCGTGTTCGCGACCGGCCACGCCCTCGAAAGTGTGCAAATTGCGCTGGCGCAGGATAACATCGTTCTTCATTCTGCTTGTGAATGGCCGCAGCTCGGCTTTACTTCCAATTTAATGGAGGCGGTCAAGCTCCTCGTCGACAACGACTCTACGGACGGCACAATTCGCTTCCTGTATCACGAATCCTCTGGCATACCTCGGCTCGGGCTGCAGAGGTTACATCTCTCCGTGCCACAAGACATGGAGCGACCAGGGCGACGCGCCACCCGTGTGCGAGACATTATACAGGCTGGAGCGCACTTCTTCAAGTATCTTACATGCGAGCCGAAAGGTCAGAGAAGTCTATTGACGGATCCGCACGTGCGGGCGACGCTACACGAGCTCGTCGAAGGCGACGACTTTGACGTGGTGGAAGGTCGGATCGTCCGGCCGCTGCAGATCAGCAGCTCGTTAGAGAAAGATCCGGTCCTCGACGCTTACAAGGTCAAGGCCCTAAAACCAGAGAGGATGAATGTGGAAATGCCAATCCAATATGGAGTCCAGATCGTCAATAGGCTGGAGCATGATCTATTCGTATGGATGTTTTACTTTGACTGCAGCACATTCGCGATCCGTGAGCGGCCAGTACCTTTACACAAACAATAGAGCTGACAGGCATTGACAGGCACTTATGCTGAACCTCGCATCGCTGCTGCAGGAGCCACAGCGGACGCCCCTGTGCCCGCTTGCGAGCACAATCAAGAGCCTCGCCCAGTACCTCTTAACTTCGGGAACAGCGGAAATCAACCCTTGATGCTTGGTCTATACGAAGGACAATCGCTTGATGTGGGCTACCTTCGAATCTTCATCTCGACCAGCTATGCCGACCTCTCCAGCATCGCGCAAGATTCTCCGATGGAAGGGTATGAGGAGAGGGTGAGACACGAGCCATCTGAGAAGGAGAAAGGGGCGCGTGGGATTATGCTAGGAAAAAAGGGTTTGAATAAGAGCATCGCTAGTCTTTGGGATGTCATTACGCTTTCTTTGGTCCAAACGGCGGACTAAGGGCCCGGGCCTTTACAGGCCGTATGCATATCTCCTTCACGTCGTAGTCAGGCCCTCTTATGTCTTATGGTTCGCTTCTCTCGTAGAACATTTTGTGTGGCTGATGTTCTTTGGAATCAGGGATGATCGGCCCTGTGTCTGTTGTGCACCTTGAAGCCATAGACCCGCGCCAGGCCTTCGACGCCTCCAATCTCGCTACATCGCACGCACTCTAAGCTTGGGCGACGGCCGAAAATCGCATACATCTGACCTAGCCTACTGGGAGAAGGCCTATCGGCAGTTACTCGATATCGAGTACTCAGGCTGGTAGTGCTCTCGGAAATTTATGCACGTTCCATAAAGATAGCAAGTGAAGCATAGCTGGAGCGGCTTCCGGAGGTACAGCCCACAATCTGCTTGCTTCGAATGTCCTGCACCCTTTTGGACGAGGCATTGCACAAACTTGTCCATTGAGACGGGGAAAGCAACAATGACCTCGTAAACCTTTCAATGAGTGGTTCATGCTTAGGAACACGTTAGTCTTTTTCTGACTGCGAAGCAGAACTCAGCATTATGTCTGAAGGAGGGTAGGAAATAAACACAAGGGCATACCGTGAGGTGACCTGAAGCGTGTTGTCCTTGGAAAACAACAACGGACTGCTTTTTTGATGGACAAGGCTTTGAAAAACATTGAGTCCTTGCAATATATTCATACCACTGAACCACTATAAGCACAGCACTGTTGTGAGGAATAACCAGTAGCGTGTCCTGTACTCGTATGTATGGATCATAATGCTCGAAACGTGTGTCCCTGGCCACCTTGGTTAGAGCGTTGACAGACCCTGCTCTACTTCTCAGCTGACAGCCACTTCAGGACTATTGTCCGAGCCACTGGCACCAAAGCATATCGCTGTGTTGCCGCATCACCATACTATTCGGTGAGCCCCTCACCGTACGACTGAGGTACGCTGCCCCTCCGTGCGCCGCGACGAGCTGGCCTAGCTCTCGAGATGCCGCAGCGCCCCAGCCCCGCACAAACCCACGGGCCCGCGTGCGCACGCTTTCATCTCATCTGCCTGATCATGCATGCCTGTGGACCCATGTGCGCTCACACCCGCCTCACAGCACGCACATGTTCACGCCACCCCTAATCGCACACGCACGTCCGATCCTGTCACGAATTACTACGAGGCAGTCGGAGACAAGGAGCAAGGCAGACCACCTGGCATGTGCGAGATGTCGCCAGGCGACAGGTGGCAGGTGACAGACGACAGGCGAGAGGCGCGAGGCATCCTCGTGCGAGTGATGGACAAGACCTTGGGCATGCTGGACCGCGGACAGAGGCCGGTCTGGGACGGCTAGCCGCCGCTGGCGCGTGGACGAGGCTGGTCGTCGTCGACGGGCGGACGCGGCCGCCTGTGGCCCTGGTATGGCCTGAGGGGACTATCATCAACATTCCCGCGGGCCCAGGAGGGTGAGGAACTATGACGCCGCCGGCCATCGTCGGGCACGCCGTCTCGTATTGCCCACGCACCAGCATCGTCCACTTGGGAGCCATCCTCTCCTAGTCCGGAACGCGACTTCCGATGTCCCATAGCAAATCGCAGGGCTGGCATGTGTCCTTCAAGCACGACGTGCCACCAGGGCACATTAAATTCGCCCGCGGATATGACACTGGCGCTGTAATTCGGAATTAATATGGCACGGGGGGTGTCCACCTGTGACGTAGAAGGCTTGCCAAAGAGCAACTTGTCCTAGCGTGCAGTGCTCAGACTACCGTCACACTCGTGCAGATGAGGTTTCCAATGGCCGTCCAAAAACAAATACGACAGGTGCCCATGCAACGCCTTGTGCGACCCAGTGTAGATGATGGGGGGACAAGCCATTCAATGACTAGTTTCGACAGAATGACGGCGGGAAGCAAAGAGCATGAGCATAGAGAAGGAGAGGAAGATGACATTGGTGAGGATGTTAGAGGCAAGACGCAGAAGTGAGATGAGAGAACTTGAAAGCACTGCGTGGGAATCCACGGCACAAGCTACTTCCGCCGGATTATGCTTGGGAATATGCTAGGCCCGTGTTTACTAGTAGGTAGGTGGAACCTGAAGTGGAAGGAATAACTTGCAAGTTACTTAGAAGCAGTTTTCCTTTCACTGCCGACAGGGGAGTAATTCGGCCTCAGCTCGCATACCGCTGTCGGCCTACGACACACACTCAAAGTTGGAGTGTTACAGTAGTGGCGTTAGCGGCTTGTCGCGGCTAAGCACGCCTTAGATGCTAAGAGTGCCGCTAAATCAAGTCCGCCATCGGACTTTGAAATTCGCCCGCTCCTGGCAGTACTAGTACTAGTCAGTACTGCCTTCGATTTTCTCTGCAGGTCGCCCATCTGCCTACGTCCTCGGCCTTCCTCGCCTTTCCTCCACCCCTCGTCCCTTTGTCTCCACACACATGTCTGCTCTCACGCTGCCGCCAGCTCTCACCTCCATACGCGCGTACGGGTCCTCGCTATCCACACGTAGGCATGTCTGTCTCTTGCTCGCCTGCCTCTGGCGTACCCGTCTTCACCCCTACGTACTAGCCCATCTGCCTCCAATATGCCTGTCTCCGTTTCCGCACGCCCGCATGTCCAAGCCCAGATGACACTCGCTTCCCATATGTGCACATATGCCTATCTGCCCATCTGTCCCCGTCCTCGTGTATCTCGACAGCATGCCTTTGCACGGGCTTTGTTCCTACGCGGTTGCCCGCCCGCCCCCCTGCCCATGCATGTATCTAACCAGCTATGTTATAATATAAACCTACCTTTTTTAACGGTGTGAGGTATATATTAAATAGTAAAATAATAAAGAAAAATAAATTGAAGACAGCACGCTCGCGAGGTGCCCTACCGCTGTCGAGCGGGTGAATTCCAAAGCCAAGACGTGCTTAGTTGCTGTGCTCCTACAAGCTGCCAACGCTTCAGCCTTGAGTGAGGCAGCATGCGGATGCAGCGTGGGGTACCTGCAGCAGGTATATGTGCAGCCTAGCACAGTGTGCCATGCACTGGCAGAGCCATCTTTCCCTACTTCACGATGGCCCCCTTCAGGAACCTAGCGAAGAAGTTGAAGGCACTCTTAACATGTGTACCCGCCGATCCACCTATCATCAGTGAAGCAACACGTCCGGTATCCGCCCTTCCCGAAGATGACGAGACTGACAATCGCATAGCTGGCGTAGCTGATACGCCGTTCCGAGTCAAGCCTCCCGTCACTCAGAAGGACGTTGATACGCCGCAAATCCTTGCGTATATATCATCGTAGTCCGAGCCCGTCAAGTCATCTCATGCCTCCCTAGACCTCTCGCGCCAGCCTTGGAGCAAGCCGTAGAGACTGCAAGGTATACCGTCGCCTGCTAGCCTCAACGAAGTCCTGACGCCCACGCCTCGCAGTAAGGAGGCATCAACAAGTGAGCCCGCCATACAGAAGGCAGAGCCGAGCGCTCTGGAAGTCGGAGAGGAGCCTACGAATGCAAAGCCAAACATGCAGAACGACGCGTACGACTCGCCGATCATCATATTTCGCGAGCTTTGCGTTTATCTAAATGTATTGTGCTGTACAGACCGGGTACCCAAGAAAACGAGTATGTACCTAGGGATCGGGCCAAGTTAATTTGGCAGTCGTGCGTAGTGTTCAAACTTTCCTGGACTTTACTGACGCAAATCACAGCATGCACGTCCTACTAATCGGAATCAACGTTTATCCAGCGTTCAGCGGCTTGAATGGCGCCGTTGCTGATGTTAATCTTGTGAGGGACTTTCTCGTCAACACTCTGGGCGTTCCGGACGATCGCACCCACATCCGTACACTTCTGAACGAAAATGCAACACGCGACAGGATTATCGCTAGCTTTCAGGAACTAGCTAGTAAAGACAATATGATCAAGAAGGACGATCCCATACTCATCTTCTACGCGGGACACGGCAGCACCCTTCCGAAACCTCCGAAGTGGGATGCCAGCAGTTCTGAGATACAGTGTCTGGTCGCACACGACGCTGGCTACGATGACAAGGAGGGAAAGTGGGTCAAGGGTGTTGTGCCTGATGTCACGCTCGCTTCTCTCCTCGCCACCCTCGCGAAAGCGAAGGGAGATAACATTGTAGGTCTCTCATACATCTCGCTCTGATCTGTTCCTTTATCATTGGACGCAGACAGTCATTCTCGACTGTTGTCATTCGGGCTCCGGAGCCCGGCCGGCTGGTTATCTGGAACGTGGCGTGCAGTTCAAAGGAGATTCCACACTTCCCGAGAATTACGACGAGGTTTTCCGGAAATCTTACATGCATGATACCGGGCGCGGAGCGGTACTAGACGGGAAGTTCCTCCACAAAGGCCATCGGTCACATATCATCCTCGCCGCATGTGCATCCACAGAAAAGGCCCACGAGCGGGCGAACGGATACTTCACAGCAGCTGTCCTTGACGTCCTTAAGAAGATGGCATCGAACTCCTCCATTTATAACTTCACATACGTCGACCTCATAAAGGCAGTAGGCACTTTGTGTAACGGCGGGTAACCTATCTCTTATTGCACACGCAGACCGGGTACTGAGGCTCGCCATATTGCAGTCAAAATCCTCAGTGCGAAGGTCACTATAGCCGTCGCGTTCTCTTTAATCCCGAAGCTATTCCACGAGGACCCCTAGCCCTGGACGTGAAGAAGATCGAAGACGACCTGATACTCTATGCAGGAGAGATCCTTGGTATCATCCCTGGCACCAAGTTCGCTATCTACTCCTCAAGGGAGTCTTCTTCGCGAGATGAGCCGCAAGGGCATGCGTCCGTACTCGCCGTCTCAGGCACGACCTCTACGTTAGAATTCGTCGACGGAAGCGGCTGCGATATAGCAGATGGTGCTGTCGCTCTCCAAACGTCCCCGACGCCGGATACTTTCATCGTGTTCGCTACCGGTGGCGCTCTCGAATGTGTGAAGACTGCTTTGGCGCAAGATAGCATTGCTCTTCATGCTGCTTGCGAATGGCCGCAGCTCGGTTTCACTTCCAGTTCGACGGAGGCGGTCAAGCTCCGAGTCCTCGTGGACAGCGGCGCCGCGGATGGCACAATTCGCTTCCTGTATCACGAGTCCTCTGGCATACCTCGACTCGGGCTGCGGGGGTTACATCTCTCCGTGCCACAAGACATGGAGCGGCCAGGGCGACGCGCCACCCGTGTGCGAAATATAATACAAGCTGGAGCTCACTTCTTTAAGTATCTTACATGCGAGCCGAAGGGTCAAAGGGGACTATTGAGAGAGCCGCATGTGTGGGCAACGCTACACGAGCTCGTCGAAGGCGACGACTTTGACGTGGTGGACGGTCGGATCGTCCGGCCGCTGCAAATCAGTAGCTCGTTAGAGAAAGATCCGGTCCTTGGTGCTTACAAGGTCAGGGCTCTGAAGCCAGAGATGGCGGATGAGGAAGAACCAATCCAATATGGAGTCCAGATCGTCAATAGGCTGGAGCACGATCTGTTCGTATGGATGTTTTACTTTGACTGCAGCACATTCGCGATCCGTGAGCGGCCCGTACCTTTACACAAGCAATAGAGCTGACAGGCATTGGCAGGCACTTATGCTGAACCTCGCATCGCTGCTGCAGGAGCCACAGCGGACGCCCCTGTGCCCGCTCGCAAGCACAATGAAGAGCCTCACCCAGTACCTCTTAACTTTGGGAACAGCGGAAATCAACCCTTGATGCTTGGGCTATACGAAGGACAGTCGCTTGATGTTGGCTACCTCCGAATCTTCATCTCGACCAGCTATGCCGACCTGTCCAGCATCGTGCAAGATTCTCCGATGGAAGGGTATGAGGAGAGGGTGAGACACGAGCCATCTGAGAAGGAGAAAGGGGCGCGTGGGATCATGCTGGGAAAGAAAGGTTTGAATAGGAACATCGCTAGTCTTTGGGATGTCATTACGCTTCCTTTGGTCCAAAGGGCGAGCTAGGAGTTCTTACTCGTCACATACGTGTTTCTTTTGCATTATTATTAAACCCTTTGTTACTCTGTGACGTGCTTTCTTGTAGGACACTCTGTGCGAGTGATGTCTTCCCAAATCTGGATTTTCCTGACGCTGTGTCTTCTTTACCTCCCGCTTTCGTAGGCACAAGGCACGGCATCCGACAGATCAGCAATACAGTATGTACGGTGCGAACCGGCGGGAAACCGTGAGGCATTTCTAATGATCCCGTCTTTGTCTCGAAAGTCGACTAGGCGAATGCTAGTTTGTTCTAACGCATGCCCCTGGGACCGCGATCACCCACTCGGTCGAAACCGACGATCTCGCATATCGGATCTCGCCTTGGCGGCTTGGCGTTGTCAAGCAATCGGGCATGAACGTGCATGAACGCATGCTGCGTGAACAAGTCCCCGCCCGTTCCCCCATGATATCACGACTGCGCACCGTCGCCCTCGACGATGCGCAAACAAGACCGCGAAACAAAACATCAAATTCGACGTCTCTGAAGGAGTAGTGCGCACACCAGTACAGCATTCGTACCGGTATCAAAACGTCCAAAGTGTCCGTGCTATTACATGATGCAATGTCCATGGGAGCCCGTACGACAGTCCAGTGTCCGAGCTCAGCACGAACCTCGATTCTACAGTCGGCTCAGCGCGGAGCGCTCGAAGCGGAGAAGACGACGCGTCTTGCCCGTGCTTGCTGACCCGCTGGAGACACCAGACAGGTCGCCCGCGCTGGAGCTCGCACCCGTGCTGCCCGACGCAGTCACGGAGCCACCGCTGGACGAGCTCCCAGTGGCGATCGAAGAGCTGCTAGACGAGCCAGAGCCGGCGTTCGTCGAAGTGCTGTTCAAGCTGGTATTGGCGGACGTGCTGTTAGACGATCCGGCGGCCGTGGAAGTGCTGTTTGAGCCGGTGGCCGTCGACGTGCTGTTGGACGACGAAGCAGAACCTTTGCCATGGCCCTTGCCCTTCTTTGTTGTCGACGAGTGGACGACCTTTGCCGCCTTTGCGCCACCCGCGTTCTTCTTGCCCTTGCCAGTGTGCATGCCGGTGCTGTTCGACGCACTGCTGGTGCTGTTCGACACGCTGCCGGTGCTATTCGATGCGCTGCTGGTGCTGTTCGACACGCTGCCGGTGCTATTCGATGCGCTGCTGGTGCTATTCGACGCACTGCTGGTGCTATTCGACGCACTGCTGGTGCTGTTCGACGCACTGCTGGTGCTATTCGACGCACTGCTGCCAGTGGTGCTGTTCGACGTACTACTGGTGCCGTTCGATGCGCTGCTGGTGCCGTTTAATGCGCCGCTCGTGCTGGATGTGACGGTACTGTTCGAACCGGAGACGGCGGTGCCATTGACGGAGCCGGAGACGGCGGTACCATTGACAGAGCCGGAGACGGCGGTCCCATTGACGGAGCTGGAGACGGCGGTCCCATTGACGGAGCTGGAGGCGGCGGTGCCGTTGACAGCGCCGGAGGCGGCGGTGCCGTTGACGGAGCTGGAGGCGGCGGTGCCGTTGACAGCGCCGGAGGCGGCGGTGCCGTTGACGGAGCCAGAGACGGCGGTGCCGTTGACGGAGCCAGAGACGGCGGTACCGTTGGCAGAACCGGACACATTGGTGCCATTGACCGAGCTAGATGAGCTACCACTTGACGAGCTCGTGTTCGAGTTCGAGGTGCTGGACGATGAGCCCTTCTTGGCAGAACCCTTTGCAGAGCCCTGCGAGACAGCGTTTCCGGAAGAACCAGCCGCTGCGGCGTTCCCGGACGCGGACTGCGCGGCGCCTATGATGTTGGAGATGAGGCCTTCGAGCTCGGTGATGATCTGGTTGGACCCGCCAAGCTGAAGCTGGCGGCTAATGTGCTCGGAACGCTTGACAGGGACGACCGCAGCAGTGGCCAAGCCCGCTAGGAGGACGGCTGACAGTGAGGCAATCTTCATGCTCGGCGAATACGGGTGCTAGCGCGCGCGAGGGTTGACGATGCAGAAGGTAAAGGCCGGTCGAAAAGACGCCGAATGAAGGGAAAAGTGTGTCAAGAAGGGAAAGTGAGAACGCGGTCCAAGCGCGTAGAAAGGACTGGTCGGTGCACAGAAACGAAGGAAAGAAAAGAGGATGCAGCACGCTGCGGGGAAAAAGACAGACGGTCAATTGGAATCGACAAGCTCTGGGAGGCCTTATATGGACTCTCAGGCGAGCGCTCCAGAATATCCGTGACGACGCAGTCTACTCACGAGATCAGGACAAATAAATGGGGTTGCCGCGTTCGCGGAAGTGATTGGATTTGCTTCTCATTAGATGAAAGTACGCGATCGTGAGCACATACCTATCAACAAGTCGGGCATACCGGGACAGGTGAATCTCACTATCCCGTGCGCATGGTTCATCTACGGACCTCCGGGGCATCCTGGATGTGCTGGAAATGCATACGTGGAGTAGACGACTCTATCCACGGATGCGGAAGCGAGCATTAGCCTGAGAATCAGGTCAGTAGAAGGAAGGAACCCGACTCGATGTCGATTAGATGAGGCCTGCCCTCATCTGTATAACCGTATCTGGCAATGGAGCGCCCTGCGTCAGCGGAGAGGTGCAGGTTCAGTCTCCTCTCGTGCTCCACTCCGCAGCCTGCATCCCGCAAGCAGAGGCAGACGACGCCTTTCCCACGCGGGTTCAGCATTGTTGATCAACGGCTGACCTCGCAACCAGGGTGGAGCACTCAAAAGGCACCCCACGAGCAGACAACCTGCTGCGCTTGTCTTCGGCTGGAAACCCGCATGGGCTTACGACGATCATGCGGGAGATAGGTACCGTGTGTCTTGGCACTGCTATGTGGGATTTTAGATGACCGGAGGCTGCTCTTGCTGCCCCCAGTGTATTAGAAGGGAGATATACATTGAAGCTTGAAGGGTAGGGCTTGTTCAAAACGCCCATCGAAGGTCAATTGCATGTGTTCTAACACGGGAATCCCAGGAGACGTTGCTGCCAGTATTTGCGTAACAACTAAGAATCCGCACCATCAAAACCTTGATCAAAAGCGGTTTCTCCACGTGAGAGTGTACCATGAAAATAGTGAAGGACTCGGCAATAGCTACGGTATGAAATAGGACATGCCCTCTGCAACACTGGGGAATACGTAGGGACGCGAGTTGTCCAGAACAGAAGGACGGCGCGGATGAAGATCGTTGGGGAGAAATCTGAGCTTGCGAACGGCGTAATCGTGCTCGAAAGCGAGGGAAGATGTCCTACTACGCTGGCAACAGTCAGGTTACCTAGGGTCTATCCTGCTGGATGGATCAAACAATATACTCGGCGTAGAGAACAGTGCACGCACACATGAGGCAAGAAAAATTAGAGTTGGACCTGGACGACTGCGACCTCCTTGGCAGACGTCTAATACGCAGAAAACGAACCTTTATCGAGTACTAGTAGTCAGAGCGGACGACGAACTCAAGGAAGGGAGGCAGAAGAAACTGGTGTGGCTAATGGGCGGAAACAGTGGGAGAAATGAGTTCTTCTTCTACTATGGCACTACCAGTTCTTAGTTAGCGTCATGACCCGAGACCAGCAGGTACTGTACCTGGAGAGGGATACAGAGAGCGTTAAAATTACGTCACGAAATATTGCAAGGCGCAGGCGCCTATGAGGACTGCCGGAGTCACCTGATTCGCCACCTGTCTGGCCCTGTCACGGTCTGGCCAAGGCCTGTTCTCCATAACCAATCACCTACTCTAGGCTCTACCTACCTTCATCTGCTCCTCATTGCGCCACATGTACACAGCAGTCAATGATCGTTTGCTGAGTGCATGGTTCGCTCCCGAACTTTGTTAACCACAAAGTACTCCCGGACTATGACGGCCCTCCGAGTCTCACCCAAGTCCTCGATTCGCCAGCCTTTTTACGCATAACTATTGGTGCCATTTCTTTCTTGCTTGATCTTTTCCTTTTGAAGCATGTTGGCGACACGGGATCTGTCAGCCGAGTTTTGGACATCTGGGAACGTGGCGACTCCCGTGTAAGTCGCCTCTTGAAAGACTTGAATGTGGGCGACTCGGCTACATCGGCTCAATCGGCAGGAAGGAGATGGTGTTCTTTGTGTATGCTTGCGTTCATCTCACCAAAAAAGCTACTTCTTCCCTGCGAAGACCGATTGCGTCAAGATTCGTTCGTGCGTCCGTGTATATATTATGCTAAAGAGCAGGCTCGAAGTGTCGCCATCTTCGTCCATCGGCAATGACTCCCGCCCTTGAAGTAATTCAATAAATACGAGCCAGACATGCTTGCGCACGACGTCTAGAAGACTGTCCCTACGGAGATCTGAGAAGGGCGCGCATACACGCACACCCGTGCGGTTCTAGACAGCTTGCCCAGCAAAGTGCGTCCTTGTGCGGCTCCGACCGGAATCTCCACAGTTGTTCGGTACCGCAGCATGAACTCCGTGTATCGCCCGTGCCGCGGCGAGCTGCTGTCATCCTACGCACTTCACTTCATTACGAATGCGCGTGGAAACCCTATCGAGTGGTGTGAACAGAGCTCTGGCGCGTGTACGAGATGACCTCGAAGGCGTGGGCCAAGGGCGGGATCTATACAGTCGGCCCCACATCCTTCTTTAGTCTGGAGTGTAATTGAGACAGCAGAGTCCGACGCGGCCACGGGACGGGCACGAATACACTATATGAACGACGCGTCGTTGTTGGCGCTCGGTAGCTCTGAGCTCCTCTATTAATAACTTCCCTCTCCCAGACGCAACGACAGCATGGCTTGGTCGCGGCGCGCACGGCTCGCAGACGACACATATCAACCGTCTGCCATCGCTTGTGGCGGTTAGAACTGTGGGTGAGGTGCCCCGCATCGAATGCCGTCATTCGAGGCCAGAGGCTGAGTGGGCTGCCGAATCTGCGAGGGTCGAGATCGGCTGCTGGGCGCGGCTTCGGGTACAGGTTTGTACGTGGAGTTGCCAGATGTCAAGACCACAGTACGCCCTTGCGCGCCGTCGGGATCTTGCGCAGTCATCAGTTATGGTTACAATGGGCTCATTGTACGCTCATGGCGCCACCGGAATCGGACGGAGGGGGTGCACAAACATGCTAGAGTGCAGGCCACTACTGTACAAGACAGATCAGCCGAAGGTATCCATATCGCGCCGCATCTACTCTATTCGCGTCGCGCCAACCGCCGCATAGGAAAGGGAGAGCTACTATCAGATGGGAATCATAGGGGTGCACAGTCACACCGTCATCACGGCGCTCAAACCTCGACGCGGCCCTCAAGCCTCACGACCTCTCCCCACGCGCCCGCGCGCCACGGCCGCGCCTCAACCTCCTCCGCACACCCCATACCCGACCAGAACGCGCGACCCTCCGCATCACGCACACGGACCTCCGCGCGCACGCGCGGCGCTTCGAGGCGGCGCGCGGCGGCGCAGACGAGGCGCGCGGCGAGGTGGCGCCGGCGGTGGGCGGGGAGGACGCCGAGAAGGAGGACGTCGAGGCGCGCGGAGAGGGGTGTGTGCGCGCAGAGGTCGTTGTTGGGTGTGTGTGCGGCGGCGGCGAGGAGGCCGACGGGTGTGTTGGGGTCGGAGGAGGGGAAGGCGAGGAGGGCAGTGTGGTGGGGTGCAACGAGCAGGCGTGTGAAGTAGGACGGCGAGAGCGCGGGCGCGGTCGGTTGAAGCTTTGTCTGAGGGGCGAATCAGTGTGCGTGGGGGGGAGGGCGAGACGCGACGCACGAAGAGCTTCAGCGCTGCGGGAACGTCGGCGCTCGTGAGTGCGCGGATCGTGTATCCGTCAGAGTCATCGAGAAGAGTGTGCATCGAGAGCGGCGAGTCGGGAGGAGAGTACGTGGATACGGGCATGTGGCCTGGAGTCTGTGTGCTGTGGAACGAGGGTCGGAAGGAAGAGAGCGGCGGGTTAGCGAGGCTAGTAGACGAGCTTGTCCAGCAAGCTGTGGTTAGTGTGTGAGCGGGAGGATGAGCTGGGCGCTAGGGTACATTCTTCCTCCCTGGTGGGTATTTGTACTCGGGGACCGGACGGGACACGGTGCTGCAGTGAAGAGGGCAAGCGCAGTGCTGACGCACGTGATCGCGCGACAGGCAGGAGAAAAAATCCGACAGGGCCGGGCGGTAGGCACCATACAGTCAGCGGTACGTGGGCTTAGTGGACAGAAGACGGTCGAAAGGATTGCTGCAGGACGCCACGGAGTCGACGGTGGCGCATTGACCGGTGTCGCGCAGACTGGCGCGTAGTCGTTCGTTCTTTATACAGAGTGATCGAGGCCAGCACGCCTCGGCGATCTATCCTCGCGTGCATATGTAACTGAAAACATGTGTTTGGAGGGAGACGGGGGACGAGGGAGGCGCGATGGTGTATCGCGTACGACGGAAGGCCGTGCGGGGGAAACCGGGAAGCTGAGCCAGGTCCGGGGAGGCGGTACGGTGGCAGCGAGCGAGGGACAATCCTGAGGGACCGAAAGCTCCGACGTACGGGAATGGATATGGGAGCACACGCGGCCGCCGGAGCAGACGTCTGAAGCGTGGTCCAGGGCCACCTGCGGAACCGAGCTTGTGCGGACAACTTGTCAGGCGTTGGCCCAGCGCGGGTCGACAGATAGAGAGCCCCTTCCCCGCGACTACAACATGGCTCCATCTTTGTCAAACGCGCCGTAGATAGCGCCGAAGGGATCTCAAAGCCGCGCAAATGCGAACTGCAGGCGTGAGGGGACCGGCGGCCGTCTTGCACCGCTTTCATCGCGTGTGAACGCATCCTGCGAGTGTTGCGCGAGACCCGAGAGCGCAAAAGGCGCATTTCGAGGTCGCGTGTGTAGCGCGTCCTACTACCCCGGTATATCTTAGGGACGACGGGAGCATAATTCGCTTGTAGCCGAGCGTGGGCGCTGGATAGATGGGGCGGTGTTCCGTCGGTGAAAGGCAGGCGGAACGCTCTGGGCAAACGGGATACACTGACAGTTACGCAGGGTGTACGTTGAGATTGGTGAGATTTCGGGCTTACGAGCGCGCGCTAAGAGCTGAAATTCAGAAATGTACAGGGTTACACGGAGAGAGCGGGGTTTCTGTCGTGGAGCGGGTGAGGAGAATTCAGAAGTTGGGAGGTGGGTTGGCGGGACGGCCAATAAGGGCCGACTCACGTGCGGAGATCGCATGTGATAGGGCCACGAAGGATGGTACGGGCGGCCGCCGCCTGAACACGCAACGCCGACACTCGCAGCGAGGGACGGGCAGCGATAACTACTGTACGAGCCCCGCTGAGGCGGACCAAGGACTCTGCGGACAACACCGTCGGCCCGCCGTGCGTTCGGGCAAAGTCGGGGGTCCGGCTGTTCCGGGCCTGACTCCCTTTTTAGGGGCCGACTTTTTGTGCATGGAGCGGGCTATAAAACACTTCGCCATCCTCTCAATCTCGAGACCCAAGTCGTCCCCGACTCTTCGTCCCCTCCATCGCTCCGCCTTCACCGCCGCGTCGCGTGCGACACATCTCCCTCCCGTCCAGGTGAGCGGATCGGATCTCTCGACGACCGTCGCATCGTCGATCGTGCGGGTGGTCGGGACGCACTCTCCGGACCGCCGTCAGCGTCGGCCGAGACGCTCGACGGATCTTAACCTTACCCCGCACACTCATTTTTCTCTTTATCCTCTTCGCGTGCCGTCCCCGCCTCCCCCTTTCCCCGCACCCTCACGCCAGAGCTGCCTGTCTTACTCCTTCCGCCACTTTTCAGACCCTTCCTGCGCCTGCAACAATGGCTCCGCCATCTCTCACCCCCTACGTGACTCCCCACATCCTCCACAAGAGCTACGCGCAGAACATCGATGATCCGGTCATGCATTCCCGTACGTCGATCGCCCGCCGAGCCGTGCCTGCGATTGCTTAGTCCCATCGCACCCAGTCATCGACACCCAGATCACCTACTTCTCCCAGGCCGGCTTCGACATGGACAAGATCACCCTCAAGCGCAACGCGCCCCCCGCCCTGCTCTACGAGGACGCGATCCGCAACGAGGGCGCCATCATCTCCTCCTCCGGCGCGCTCATCAATTTCTCCGGAAAGAAGACCGGCCGATCGCCCAAGGATAAGCGCATCGTCTACGAAGAGACGTCCAAGGACGAAATCTGGTGGGGCTCCGTGAATATTAAGATGGACGAGCGTACGTGCGGTTCGTATGCCGCGTCGATGTGCGTCCCTTAATGCGCACCGCAGACACCTTCGAGATCAACCGCGAGCGCGCCATCGACTACCTCAACACGCGCGATAACGTGTACGTGTTTGACGGCTACGCAGGCGTGAGTTTCGATCCGTTTATCCGGCGCTCGAGCTGCCACCCACTTTCGGCTCCTTTGGAGCCCGATTCTTCATGCGGTCTCCCGACCCTGACGCACTTCACAGTGGGATCCTAAATACCGCATCAAAGTCCGCGTCATCTGCGCTCGCGCATACCACGCGCTTTTCATGGTCCGTTCCGTACCGCTAGTCCGGAAAACATCGATTAACGCAGCGGCCTGCAGAACAACATGCTTATCCGCCCGACGGAAGAGGAGCTTGAGAACTTCGGCGAGCCCGATTTCATCATCTACAATGCCGGTCAGTTCCCCGCGAACCGCTTTACGAAGGGCATGAGCTCGACGACGTCCGTTGAGATCAACTTCAAGCGGATGGAGATGGTCATCCTTGGCACCGAGTACGCCGGGGAGATGAAGAAGGGTGTCTTCTCCGTTATGGTCCGTCGCCTTCCCGCTCCCCTCGACGCGTGACGTCATGCTCATGTGATTTCGTCTTAGCACTACCTCCAGCCCGTCCGCTTCGGGCAACTGTCCCTCCACTCCTCCGCCAACGTCGGCATTGAGAATGGTGACGTCACACTCTTCTTCGGTCTCTCGGGCACGGGCAAGACGACGCTGTCTGCGGACCCGCGTCGGCTGCTGATCGGCGACGACGAGCACGTCTGGTCCGACACGGGCGTCTTCAACATCGAGGGCGGTTGCTACGCCAAGTGCGTGGGTCTCTCGCGCGAGAAGGAGCCAGAGATCTTCGACGCGATCCGCTTCGGGTCTGTGCTTGAGAACGTCGTCTACCACCCCGTTACGCGCGAGCCGGACTACGAGGACGTCTCGATCACGGAGAACACACGGTGCTCGTACCCGATCGAGTACATCCCCAACGCGCAAATCCCTTGTGTTGTCAACCGCCAGCCGAGCAATATCATCATGCTCACATGCGACGCGTTTGGCGTGCTCCCTCCCGTCTCGAAGCTCACGCCCGAGCAGGCTAGCTACCACTTCCTCGCCGGCTACACCTCGTGCGTCTCCCCCTTCCCCGCCTTTCCCCGCTCCGCCCGCTGATGTACCCTACAGCAAGACTCCCGGGACCGAAGACGGTGTTCTCGAGCCGATCCCGACCTTCTCGACATGCTACTCCGCGCCCTTCATCGTCCTCCCTCCGGGCCGCTACGCCGAGATGCTCGCGGACCGCATGTCACGACACAACGTCGACTGCTGGCTCATCAACACCGGCTGGACCGGCGGCAAATACGGCTCGGGCCGGCGCTGCCCGCTCAAAGTCACACGCGCCATCGTCGACGCCGTACACTCCGGCGCGCTCAAGAACGCGACCTACGAGACGTTCCCCGTGTTTGGACTGCAGATCCCTACGGCGCTCGAGGGTGTGCCGCGCGAGCTGTTGAATCCGGCGCTCGCGTGGAGGGATTCGGGCGCGTTTGAGCGCGAGGTGAGGAAGTTGGCGGGTATGTTCCAGAAGGCGTTTGCGCTTTATGAGCAGGACGTCGATGAGAAGGTCCGGCTCGCGGGTCCGCAGCTCTAAGCCGACCTCTTGTCTCGCCATCTCTTTCGGAGCGGCGGGGCGTTTGAATGCTCGCGATAGGCAGGCGGGCAGCGGATTCGTTCGGCGGCGTGAGGACTGATATACTGATAAGTTAGAGCGCGGAGCCGAGACTAGGAACGTAGAGAGACTGAACTTGTATCTTAGCAGCATCGGCCCTTCCGATCGCATCCCTTTTTTTTTATCGCGGGTGGCTATTTTGAATATAGTCTGTTATCACGAGTACGGGTCGATTGGGGGGACATGCTCAGGCTCGTGTCGTGTTTTATTTATGATCCCAGAAGGTAGAGGTGTATCCTTAGCCCGCTCCTAGATATCGATAGCCTCTCTACACCGACGTCCGCCTCCGCGGCACTACACTGCGTCCAGCAATCAGTACTTGCACTCGTCGCCTCCAGCGTAGCTCCTCTGCGGCGTCACGCGAACGGATCCTGGCGGAGAAAGGCGAGGGCGCTGTCTGCGTCGTGAGAGCACACGACGATCCAGCTTGGATGCGCAAGAAACCGTGGGCATCATCAATCAGGAGATTACTGAGTATGCGGAGGTGAAGCCCCCGGGCCCGACCGCGCTTCTCAATTATCAATGCGGTTCGGAGGAAGTCCGAGGATAAAACCGTTCTTGTTATTGTCGTTTGCATTGAAGTGTGAAAATCGCGCAAATTTTGCGGGTGTTTGGTTGTATTTGTCAACAGGGATAGCGTGACAAGTGACAGTACCGCAGCCAACGAAGTCCCGAGACAGCCTGAGCTGCCCCCATGCCTCCCGCTCTGGATCCCGGCCTCAAGCAACGCTTCATTATGTAGTATTTTGAATATGGATGGTCTATGCAGCAAATTGCAGATCATTCTCGTGTGTCAATTGACATCGTGTTCAACATCGTCAGCCACTCTTGTGAGCACGGTGCAGTTGTCAACCCAGGGGCCAGGTCTTGGGCCTGGGGCCAGGTGATGTACTGGGTCACAAACCTCTCCTATCCAACGAGGACTCTCAGTTCATCTCTGCATATTACAACCAGGAAAAAACTGCCTGTCTCGATTAACTGCAGGACAGTCTTCAAACAACCCAAGGCACTGATGTGTCGCTAGCGACACATCCTGAGGAGCTCCCGTGGCTTATTCGTCGTGCCATCATGTCCATAAGACCATCCATCAGATGCACGCAGATTGTTCAAAGACTGGATATATGTCGTATACTTAACCACTTACTAGAGTGTCCGAACCACTCAGGACAGTATTAAAAGGACGTAGGTCAGAGAGCAAAACGAGACCATCTGACAGTCACCCGTGTCACGTCGTGCCTGTTGCAAATACGACCAAACACCCGCAAAATTTGCGCGATTTTCACACTTCAATGCAAACGACAATATCTTCGCTGCTCAGACTTCACGATATTTGCTTCGAGTTCCACGCACGTCTTGAAGTCGACATTCAGATATCGTTCGCTGTGGCGTCCTTGCATGGAAAGACGCTAAACGGGGCGAACGCCAAGTTACCTCGCAGCGGGAGGCGCTGGTCTACTTCTGTGCGCGCGACGCCGACTTGGCGAGTGGGCCGTCGAACCAGCCGAAAACAAACGGAAATAGGGGTCGAGAAGCGTTCGTATCGAATGTACCGAACAAGAGAGGTCTTTGAAGGAGGTCTTGAAGCCGTTCCTGCAGTACGGGTGAGCTTTTGATGTGTTAGGCCGGATCATTCCGCGGTCCCCGCTTACCTCCGGTCGCGTCGCTGCCGCTTAACGGTTTCACACCGTGGACCAGCTTGGCCGCAAACCACCAACCTCTGAACCCTACATTGCTATTCTCCTCATTTTTTCGCGCCTTGCGCCCCATGGCACCGGGGAAGATGCCCGCGCATTCCGCGCGCTATCCCCGGTCAGCTGACCAGAGTTATCCCCTCAAGTATATCTGTTGCATTGACTGTGAGGATCGTGGAGGCCTCACTGTCTGTGTTTGCTGAGTAACGACATTCAATTGACCGGCAGGGTCGGGAGAAGGATGAAACTGGACAATAGTCTCCATATCTAAAGCCTGCTTCCGTGCAGCGAGAGACCTTCCACAGGATGTCCTTACTACATTCTTCGTCAACTGCCCTCCCTCGCCGTGTCCCTCGTGTCGCTTACCCACAGCACCTGTTGAATCTGTTCAGCGCCTGTAGTTCTCGCAAAACCTGATCGCCGCGTTTTTCGTGCCGGCCCTTTACCGGAGAAACCCAGTCTATCTAGGCAAGGCATATTGAGGTTTGGGACGAACGCGCCTGGCGCTCCGATGATTCTCCCTTCAATGCCCTCCGCTCTATTGCACGGCTTCCCGCTGAGAACAAACACTTCTACTTTCTGACAAGTAATGTATCCCATATTCATTCGGGAAAGTCTTGGCTAGGATCGCCCTCGACCCGTGCCCAGCACCCAGCATCACCTGGCTCGCCACCGAATCGCGCGCCTGCTCGTTTATCCGACTTGGGTATCATGCATATAAACCCGGCAGAGGCATTCCTGACTTTTTTATTGTGCGTCCTCGCTATGGCGGACATCACGGAGACAAGCAAGGGCAAGTCGGCCTCGGACAGCGTTGCCCTCGATCATGTTGAGTATGCGTCGAAGCCGCATAGGACGAGCCCGGCGGAGCAGCAGGCCAGATTGAAGGATGCCCTTGATGCCGACCCAGGTCTGCAAGCGTGGACGTTACGCGCTTTGCAAGTGGGTGCTACCTGCATCCTTCCCCCAGACGTGAAACTGACGTAGTCGATCTTAAGTTCTACCTCATCGTTCTATGCGCATGCTTCTGCTCCGGAGATAATGGTTTTGATGGAACAGTATGCTTTCTTGAGCCCTCAGCCGCACACCCTTCTCATTGATACGCTCAGGTAATGGGCGGCGTGAATGCCATGAACCAATATCAAACATATTTCGGCATGTCGGGAGCTGGAGCGTCAACGAGGTACGCTTGACGTGCTGTTAAATTCAACAATCCATGTTAATGGAGTTACGGGTGGGGTGTAGCATAGTTTTTGGTATATACACCGTGTACGTTGCACGACCCTGTTGCCGTAGCTAATGCTGACAATTTCGCTCGCTAGCGGGTCCTTTGTGTTAGTATGGTTTATTTTCTCGACAAATTAATCTCGAGGATGCTGAGTTGGTCTTCAAATGCGCGTTAGTGCGGCATTACCAGCGTGTAAGCTTTCAATCATTATTTCCGGGCTGAGCTCATGTGTCTTGTGTAGCCTACATCCCGGATAGACTCGGTCGCCGTGCATCCATGTTCTTCGGAAATTGCCTCACAATGTATCTGTTCTCGCTCCGATGCACTCATACGTTACTTTTGCTGACCAGATTATCAGTACCGGTGCATTGGTCACAGCAACGGCACGAAACCGGAGCACCTTCATTGGCGGTCGGTTTTTGACTGGTCTGGGGACGGCTACAGCGAGCGCCAGTGCGAAGTCGTATTTGGCAGAAATTACGCCTCCGACCTCCCGCGGCTTGTTCATGGGTTTCCTGAACTCCTTGTAAGTGCGCCCCATTAAGTTTTTCTCCCACTTCTCAACGGAAGACACCTCACAGCTACTACGTCGGGCAAATTGCTGCAACGGGCATGATGGTATCGACCGGGAGCTGGAGCGGCAATCTGTCCTGGCGCTTGCCTCTTCTCATCCAAGTACCTGCCCGGCTTCATTACTATAAGGCTCCTCTCATTTTCGCAACAGGTGGTACCAGCGGCGCTCAACGTGATCTTCGTTTTCTTCTGTCCAGAATCGTAAGGCAACGATCCGCCTGTCGACAGATACGATACTGACTTTGAACAGTCCGCGCTGGCTTTATACGGTTGGGAAGAAGAACCAGGCACGCGCTGTGTTGGCCAGGTTGCACTCCAGTACCGGAGACGTGAACTCGCCCCTTGTGGACGTTGAGATGAGTGAAATCGAAGAAACCATCAAGTTGGGTGGTGCAGACAGTGCGTGTTTCGTTATCCCTCAGTACATGGCCCCTCATACACCTCTAGAGCGTTGGTGGGACTACCGCACGCTGTTCCGTACGCGAGGGGACCGCTATCGGATATCAGTCGCATCCATGATCGGCGCGTTCGGGCAGTTGTCAGGCAATAACCTCATCACCTACTTCCTTCCCGTGCTCCTCGGCGCGGCTGGCATCACGTCGCAGCGCCGGAAGCTCACGCTCAACTTCGTTAACTCGATCACGTCGTTCGTCGGGGCACTCACAGTGCGTTCTCACTTGACTCAACGAGACACATCCTGAACATCGAGTGAAGGGCTCTGCCATCCTCGATCGCATCGGCAGGCGGAAACTCATTATTCCCGCGACATGCGGATGCGTAATCTGCCTCGCGATTGTCACTGGCTTGCTCAGCGGAAGTACGTACAACGCCACGCGTTCTAATGCAGGGATTTCCTTCGTCTACCTCTTCATGGTCATCTTCTCATTTGGGTGGACTCCAATGTGCGTGGCCACATGCGATCTCTGAGGGTACGACTGATTTGCGAGCAACTCGCAGGCAAGGCGTGTATGCCGCCGAGGTTCTGGCGTACGAGTCGCGCGCAAAGGGTCTCGCTTTCTACACCATCGTCTCACAGGCCGTCTCACTAATCAACACTTTCGCGTGCGTGACTCCGACGACGATGTCAAGCCTTCGTGCTGAGAGACCGTCTACAGACTTCCCATCGCACTTCAGAGGATCACTTGGAAAGGTATATCCTTCGCGAACTCAAAAGCCTTTGTCTCTACGACTCACCTCCTTTGCAGTCTACGTCATCTTTTTGGCATGGGATTGCTTCGAGGTCGTCATGCTCTGGCTATTCCTCGTCGAAACAAAGGGGCTCACCCTGGAACAAATCGAGGACGTCTTCGCGCAACCGAATCCGCGCGACTACTCTGTTAGATTGCGATTGCAAGCCACGAGGTCCCATCCTGGCCGTGTTTAGCTCACTTAGGAAGCATTCATGGCATTGAGTTGGTGCGACGCATACAGCTGCTGTGCTGCATCTGTGATAATCCTCCGGTCTGTGTACCTTTTGAGGCTCCAGTGCTTCATTTTACTAGCTGCGTCACGATTGTTAGAAACCTGTGATGTGCTGCATCACATGGTGCGTCATGCAACTACGCAAATTCTGCCTCAGTCCACCCGGAAGCGTACGTCACGACTGTCCTCAGATCGGTTCTGTGCGCAAGCTCGCGAAAGTGTGATGGAAATCGAAGCTGAAAGGGATAAATACAAATTGTGGATGGGGACGAGACTAATCAAGGAATGCACACGCATGTATCAGCGTCTGCTCGGTAGAGAGCAGAAGCTTGTGGAATATCGAGCGCAAAGGCTGCTACGATTCATACACAGGACCCAAATCAAACTGAAATTTTACTGTAAATGAGCGTACGTAGGCCGAGTACATCAAACCTTCTTCACGTCGGCTCGCCTTGTGCAAAGTCAGAAAAGAGCTGTAAGCATAGAGTTGAGGAGTGCGACACGGGCGGGTATAGCCGGATCGGTTGCCGGCTGATACTCGACGTAGGACAGACATCATGACGTCGGTTCAGCCGAATAGGGTGTGCTACTCCGAAGAGCGAGTCATAAAGGGACCCATCACTACGAAGGTAAGACACTCACGATTCCGTTTACCTCTCCCGGGCCTCCACATGATAAAGTAGAATCTGATGGTTATTCCAGCACCGGGTATACCAACAAGCCATCCAAGAGGGAACGCGGAACAACCTCTCACTTTGCCGCCCCGCTCTTCTTCTGCTCCTTCAGCTGCGCGATCCGCTGCCAAAATCCTCGTATCAGCTCGGCCGGCGTTGGACTCAGAATCACAGCAAAAGACGAGACGCACAGCCTTCCGCTCCTCCTTCCGTCTCGCCATCTCTGCTGCCTTCTCCTCCTTTGTCATCCCCACTGCGTTCGGCGGCGCATCATGTTCCGGCTGCGGAGGGGACGATACAGGCATTAGTGCGGCTGACGAGCCCAACGTTGATCCTGATGGACGCGATGAGGTCGATACGATAATAGTCTTGGTTCTTGGGGGTTTAGAGACACGTGGTCCAGTCGAGGAGAGGGAAGGGTAGGCCGGTGCGGGAGGACTGTGCGGTGAGGGTGTTGAAGGGCCGTCCATATCGGCCCACGGGTCTTCGTCTGAACGTACTCGCATAAGTGGGTGTGAAGCATAGGAAGATAGGACGCACTATTCGCTGACGCAGTTGATTCTACGAAGTCGCTGAGCGAGATCGTGACGGCGTTGACAGATTTGTTCGTCGGCGCGCTCTCGAACGCTGCTGGAAGCGAAGATACAATGAGCGTCTCTATTCATCCGGTGGTGGCAAAGAAGTTCACTCCAGTCGCCCTCGTCTGCGTTCAGATCAATTAGGTCGTCTCCCCACTCGCCAGGGATCGGCGTCCTTTGTAGCTTGTTCGCACCAAGCTGCATCCCCCTCGGCTTCGAGGATGACGGGACTGGCGGCGCGGAAGGCTTCGTAGATGTTGAGGGAAGCGGTGGAGGGGAAGCGGAGCCGGTGAGGCCGCCAGGGGAGATGGACGTCTGGAGCTCATTCGGCGCGAGCTAGTGCGTAGGTGGAGGTTAGCCAATGGTGCTGAGGAGGGAGACATAACGACCTTCTTCCCGCTAAGCGAAGATATTGCCCACCCAGCAAGAGCACCTGCTGCACCGGCAGCCGTACTGGTGATCGTAGCCTGTCCATTTGGTGCCACGAACCCGAGCCCGAGCGGACTCGCGGCGTCACCGTTCGCAACCGTCTCGGGCATGCTCGCAGCGTGCGCCTCAATCCGCTTGATGAAGAGATCAACTGCCTTGAATGCCTGGTCCCGCACGAGCCTGCGCGCGTAGAGTTACCGCGGGAACGTAAGGGGAACAGTACGGAACGGATGGCGCACTTCTCCCTGTCCACTAATGCGCCGCAGACAACGCCGACAACTTTCCCTGCAAGTTCCTCAATCTCGAAGCAGTCCACGCACGCCATAAACGCCATGATGCCCGCTACGCGCGCGTGCACAAAGTCGTCTTTGAGCGCCTTGGCAAACGCCATGATGAGCACTTTGCGCTTGGAGTTGTAGCCGAGCGAGGGCCCGAGGCGCCCAATGAGAATGCAGGTGTTCGTGCGAATTGATGCTTCGGGGTCTGACTGGAGGCGCGCGAGGTGCCGGAGGAGGTCGTTGTTGAGGATGCGATCGGTGAACTGGATGTGTGTGTGAATGCGAAGTGGCACGAAGAAATTGAGATGGAGGGCAAACTTTGTCGGAAAGAAGGCCTATTGATTTGACTGTTGCCTCCCGTATGAGCGCAACGGTATCGCTAAAACCTGTTTGCTGGCGGTTCATCATCAGCTCCATTTGTACCATGATGTCCAGTCCATGCGCTCACGAGGTTCGGCCAGATCTTATCCGACACCATCCTTTTATCCAGCTTCGGAGCGAGCTCAAGCAGCACGTCAAGCAGCGCCATGCGCGTCCCGCGGTCGGGGCTTGCGAAGAGCTTGATGAGCGGCTCGAGGACAACCTTCGCATAGTCATCCTCGGGTACACCCTTACCGATCTGCACAACTAGGGGAATGATAGCTGCGGCTTGCGTCGCCATCGCTGGGAGAGAGAGGCAGTTAAGAAGGGAGGGGAGCACGAGCTGCGTCGCGAAAGCCGAAGGGAGAGTGAGTGCGACGTCGTTGATCGTCCTGGCGCTGCGATCAACGGGCTCGCGCGAGCGGGAGAGGGGAGAGACGTACCGGATGAGATGTATGCGCTCGCCCTCCGACATAAGCCCAAAGTTCCCGAGCGACTCGCAGATCTTGATGAGCCGATTGCTCTTGAAGAATCCGCTGCCTTCTCCCGCACTTTCCGCCATCCCTACGTCTAAAAACCCTTTGGCATTCAGGCGCATCTTGGGGTTCGGGTTAAGCAGCTTCTTGAGGGTGGGGAAGACTGTGGAGGGGATGGCGCCGCGTGATGATGCTTGTGGGGGAGGGTGTGGGGGCTGCGTTGTCGGCAGAGGCCCGGCGCGCGGATTGAAGAGAGTTTGGATGAGCAGAGCAAGAGCATACGAGTCTGCCGCAGCGGTGGGGTTCCTAAGTATGCATGAGCATAGAAGGACGATGAACACAGCGACAACATCGGCGTTCGTACTCCCTTAGCGCGGACCAGCCACCTTTCTTCACTTCCGGTGGAGATATCGCGTGTGCGGAGAGAAGACTGCCGCCGTGGGTCTGGCGGTGCACAAGATGGTCAGACAAGGACGGAATATACTGTAGAAGAGCATAGCGTACATATAGAACGGCTGACGGATCGACTGGCGTACTGAGCACCTCAAAACCTCCCAACTTCCACTCACCCGTCGCGGAGAGGAACACGGAGCTTAGCCTGACATTGCCGTGTGTCGCGTTGGCGGATTCGTTCACAAACGCGATCGCGGTCTGCGGAACGAATAAGTACGCATTCAGGAGGAAGCGGAACACGGCGCACCGACAGCCTATGTAGTCCCCATAATAGCCATTCCTCTTGCTCCTGGATCTCCTTCGGCGTCCACGTCCGGATCTCGAGTAGTAGCGGCTTGACGCGCTCCGTCATAATGTGAACTGTCGTCTCTGTCTCAATGACGTCCATGAACTTGAGCACGTCCGGATGCCGAGTTGTACGCAGCTTGCGCAGCGCGTTCTTGGCCAGAGGGAGAAGGTTCCTCTTGTTCGGTATCGAGCCGTCGAATTCGAACACGGACACAGGCGAATTATCGTCCTACAGGCACTGATTAATTGCTCAATAGCATGCTAGGAGGCGACGTACCCGCTTCGTCCCATCGTACAACGTCCATATGCTCTCCCCTTCGTACGCAGCAACCTTGTGCCCAAGAGAGAACGGCGTGTTCAGCCCCGATTTCTGGACAAGGGTCAGAACGGCTGCCGAACCAATCGTCCTCAGATAATCCATTGACTAGAAGCCTTCCTCAGAGGACGTAGAAGGATACGAAAAAGTGCCCATACGGGTGGACTATTACGAGGTCTAAGTATGATCTACAATATTGATACAAGGGGGGACCTTGCACCCGAACCACCACCATGGTTCGGCTTCTCACGCCCACCGCGTTAGCAAGGATGACCTTTTTTTTAATCAAATGTAATTAGGCAGCCAGGACCTAACTACGCTTAACGTCTCGGGCGTTGCACCCAGTGAGACGGTTGCCCAAGGGCAGCTTACTGTAAATACAGTGAGAGCGGGGAAGACCCCCAAAGAGAACAGACCAATGTCCGTGATGAGGAAAGTGAAACACAATCTACCTGAATGTGTCATAGGTAACTACAATTGCAGACGGAGTGCATGACTGTCCATGCAAGCAGTGTCCCATAAAGGAAAAAAAAAACTTACGATGACATTGTAGTTGCATAGGGCCTATCACCTCCCCAACAACAGCGAGTGTTGGCGCTGTGACAGAGTTTGTCACGAGTGCGGGTACTCACGAGGACCTGTACAGGTACTTGTCAAGTACACTGACAGGTACTTGAGTGTCTCAGACTTGGAGCAGTAGGATCTAGATTTGTTCTAGTGTGGTGGGACAGGTCACTTCGTGACAAGTCCCACACCCCAAACTTGTTAACTTAATAACACCTTGGGATGTCACTCTATGTAGCTGAAAATACAGATTTGAGAGGTCCTTAGCAATGCGAAAAGAACTGTTGGATTGGATTTTTCAATGGCCAAAATTTGTCAAACCAGCCCAAGATTTGGCCAATTCTCAATGACGTCATGGGTGCTTAAAGTGCAAATAAGTCAAAAAGTTGAATAAACATAGCAATAGCAACGGCTGGCTAGGTCTGTTGTCACCAGAAAGGGCCAAAGAAGAGCAGGAAGCAAAGAAGGGTGCGCAGGGGGGGCAAGATGGCCATTGTTGCTGCAGTTTAAGTGTTGCTGTGGCTCGAAAAATTTGGCCGTTAAGCACCCGTGCTACAAAAACCTTCGATAAGTGAAAGTCTGATTGAAAGTTGTACTCTAGCACCTCAAATATCGAACAGCGCAGCAAGAAACCCAAAATTGAGGCGCAACATGAAGTCAGTTGCCCACCATACTCAGCCCGATCCCCCACTCCCCACTGACATTACACACTTGATTAAATAAAGAAGAAGATCCCCCCCAACACTCTGTTCCGGATCCTGGGTCTGGCCGCCCCTTGGTAGACAGTGCAGGGTACAATCAACATTATACCAAGCCATGTTGGCTGCCTTTTTCCCCTCTCTCTTTCTACCTCTCTCCTTCTCGTCTTTCATTCATCTTGTATAGTGTTGCGGTAAGTGGGTTCCCCGGTCAGTATAGTAGCTTGGACCTATGACGCAAGCTGAAGGTCAGGTGATCGGGAACAGCTGAGCACCTGTACAGTTACCGCACCCGCTGGGGTAACGGGTACCCTCGAGTACCGAAGGAGAGTGCTTCCTCTCCTTACGTATAAAATAGCCTACTGTTCACTGGGTATACCTTTCTCAGAATAGGTCTGAGTTCAGAGTATCACTTGCGTGAACATTAGGCATTAGGCAGACCTTACACATACTATAATATGTTATGGTTTGACGCCTCACCAACACCACCGGCACCACACCCTAACCACGGCACACGCCCTAACATCGGCCAGAATGCATCGGACGCCTCGTTAAACACGCACTTCGATAGATGTGCGTCACTTCAACAAGTGTGCACCTCGCTATAAGTGTGCACCTCCTATAGAAGCACCTTGTCAGCGCATATCTATAAGCGGCCCGGACTCCAGTCAGCAACAACGACTAATCGGCATTGGTCACAGCCTTGGCCTTACTCCTTACCTCAGCGATAACTCATGCTTAGTCGTTCCCTTATTGTTCCCCCGCTTACATTATCATCTCTCGCAGACCATGTCTCAGGTATATAAGGAGTCTCAGTTCCCATGTAATTCCCCAGCTTGTTCACTTGTACCACCAAGTGACTCTGCAATCTCATCACTCTCACCCTTCTCCCTCACTGCTTCAACCCTTCCCTCACATACTGCTAAGTTTGTGCAGCCTGGGGGCAACCACTCGATAAGTCCTGACATGATACTTACTTTTCATAGCAAGAAGGCACTGGAAAGCCAGCTGGCCCTGCAGGAGCCACAATCAATGAATCCACAGGTGGAAGAACAGCAAACAGATACAGCCGTGCAATGCAGCGCGTAGGTTCCAATGCTCATGTTTTGTACCCCTCTGAATGCTTTGTGTTGCACAGACCTTGGCACAGACCGTCCGTCGATACAAACAAGGGTGGGCCTCAAATTCTCACCAAGTTAATTTGGCAGTCGTGTGTGATTGAATTCTTTTTTTGTCTTTTATTGACAAGATCCCAGCATTCATGCCCTGCTCATTGGAATCAACGAGTACCCAGAGCTCGATGATGCTAAGAAGCTCTATGGTTCCGTTGCCGATGTTGACCTTATAAGACAGTTTCTTGTCACCAAACTACGTGTCCCAGAAGCCCATATCAGTACACTTCTGAACAAGGATGCAACGCACGACCATATTATCTCTTCCATCATGGATCTGGCTCTTGATAGTACAATCGAGAAGGACGATCCCATTCTCATATTCTACGCAGGGCACGGTGGCACTCTTCCGAAGCCTCCTAGGTGGAATGCGAACAGTTCCGAGATACAGTGTCTGGTCGCATACGATGCCGGGTACAACGATGTGAAAGGAATGTGGGTGAAGGGGGTCGTGCCTGATGTTGTCCTCACTTCCCTCCTCGACACCCTCTCAAAGGTGAAGGGCAATAACATTGTGGGTTCCTCGTCCCTCTTGAAGCCGTCTATTGATCGTCGAGCGCAGACCGTCATTCTCGATTGTTGCCATTCGGGTTCTGGAACCCGTCTGGGCGACTCCAGAGAACGTTTCGTGCAATTCAAAGATGGTTCAATGCTCCCGGAAAACTACGATGAAGCTCTCCGCGAATCCTATGTGAAGAAGTCTGAGCGTGGAGCTGTGTTAAACGGAAAGTTTCTCAACAAAGGGTACAGATCACATGTCATTCTCGCCGCGTGCGCGTCTACGGAGAAAGCCCATGAGCAGGGAAACGGATTTTTCACGAAGGCCATTGTAAACGTCCTCAAAAAAAAGGAGGAAGACAAATCCATTTACAACCTCACGTACGTTGATCTCATTAAAGAAATAGGCCCCCTCCACAAAGAGTAACCATTATTTCTTTCTATGCGTACAACGGCGCTGAGATCAGTTATACTATAGGCAAAATCCTCAGTGTGAAGGCCATTATAGCCGCCGTGTGCTCTTCAATCCCAAAGCTATTCCACTACGAGGACTGACTTTCGATGTGAAGAAGCTTAACGACAAAGAGGCGAAAGATCTAGAGGCGGACTTGATAGTCTACGCGGGGGAAATCCTTGGTATTTGCCCCGGCGATGGATTTTCCATTTATCCATCGTGGGAGTCTTACTTGCGTAAACAACCGCAAGGAATGGCCGTCGTGACTACTGTTGGTGCTGTCGCCTCCACGCTCAAGACCAACCGTGGAAATTTTGATCGGATAGAACCTGGTGCCATCGCCTTCCGAGTCCAGACGTCCAAAATGCAGGACATTTTCTACATGCACGTGGCTGGTGACGCTCTCGAATGCGTCGAGGCCGCGTTAGGACAAACCCACCATCCTGATCATTCTGCTTATGAGAAGCCACGGTTCGCCATCATCAGCAATTTTGCAGATTGCTGGCATGCTCTGGTAGTGTCTGGCCCAGACTCACCAGCCCGCCAGGTAGCACCAGATAGTGAGCTTGCGACAGGTCGCTTGTTCGATGCCAAGTCGGCACCTGGCTGCCAGTTGCCGCACCTGGCTGCCAGTTGCCGCAACTGGCCACCAGGTGTGCAAATGGCAACAGCGGGAACAGTTATAAGCTATCCAGATCCTTACCGACTCCCAGGTGTTGCCAGACCCGCCAGACTGAGACCAGACAGTCAGCCACAAGAGATGCGCTCGATGCTTTCCTTCATAGCTATTAGTAGATGCAGGGCAGCTCTGAGGCCTTATATACATCTGGATGCGCCAAGAGATAGATACAGATAACACGGTTTCATGCACGTTGAGGTGTAGAGATTAGAGTGAGCGCACAGGTTGAGCTGCCGATGAACAAGTACCAAGACCGAGACCATATACAGCAGCAGCGCTCGTTGAGGAGCGTGTCCTTTAGTCAATGGGTTACGCCATTTGAGAATCATGGAGACGAAGAATCAATACGAAGCCTAGATGCAGTGTCAGTACAAGAGCATGGAGACTTGGTCAAATTTACCATTCCTGGGACCGTCGGTGGCCTACCTACTCAGCGACACTACCCTCTGAGTCATTGTCCAACGCGACCATATTGCCCTCAGGCTCGTCATCCAAGCTCCCCTCATCATCCGAAGCAAGCATGTGTATACGGCCACTCGGCGGGCTGTTCTCCAACACGGCTGTGCTTCCCTCGTCGTGCAGAGCTTTAGCTTCGTTGTCCGATACAGCTGCATCAAACTCATCGTCTGCATCGTCATCATCTGAAACCTCTACCATGGCACGCTCCTCATATGCGTCGACATGCATCTGCAACATGTCCACAGCCGATCGACCAGAAATTTTCATGTACTCAGCGGCAGTTGCTAAAATCTTGGACCATTTTGCTGCGCCGAACTTACGGATGTAAGCAGACCAGCCAACTGCAGGACTACCCCATTCGTTCGAACCGAACGGGAGGCCCTTCTGGTCAGCGATGCCATCTTCATTCCGTTGATACTCTTTGAATGCGCGCTCAACCTAAAGAACAAGATCAGTTAACCACTCATCCCAAGCCGATTAAACAGACCGAAACGGCGGCGAGCGCAAGCGCTCCGACTGGGTTACCCATATGGAAATCAAAGGGTGACGTAGCGACTCGTCTCAGATGCGCGGCGAAAACAGTGCATATGAACTCGCTTTCGAAAGCGCCCGTTTGCGTCTGGAGCTCTGTGAGTGTCTGAAGAATAAGGCATGAAGCCAGAAAACTGGTCCCGCACTTGCCTCCGGATCCTTGTATAAGAATAAAAAGGGCTTCGTTCGCGGAGCCATGCGTCGGGCATATGACGACACGTCAAAATCGGAGTCCCTGCCAACCTTCGCTTGCAGATGCTCCTTAACAACATTCCGCCCAATCTTCCCAATGGTACTCCGGTGGTTGTTGAACCGGTCGGCGATCTATGCCAGTCAATGAAATCCGTCCGAGTCATCGATGGTCCGAACAGAACAAAACAGACAACGTACAACTTTCTTGATCGCAGGATAATCGTTGACATCGAGTGGATTATCTGGAAGAAGTTCGTTCCAGACTTTCTGCAGCATCTTGTCTATCTGCGGGTGCTCGTTCGTGCCAAAGGGGTCATCCGAAGCGCTTGCCCAGTCAAGCATAGCAACCACGTAGGTGTTGTCAAATGTTCGGTACTCATCTGCACTCCGGAACGGGATATCATCCATACTCTGGAACCGTATGGGCTTGTCTTCTGCTTCCTTCTTCACGGCAGCATCTGTGTCGACAGCCACGGTGGCCTTTAGGCCCATCTACGCCCGAGCCTGTCAGATCATCCAAAACGAGTGAGTAATCACGCACCGCAGCAATTGTTCTCCCGCCCTTTCCCTTCTTCATGTTAGCTTTGGCGTCTCTCGATGCTGCCGTCGCTCCTGGATCTTCATCCTCCAGTCCACCCAGGCCGGCCCCCAAAGGATCTGCCTCCTCGGCCGGCTCCTGCGAAGCCTGCATGGAGCCACCTGCATAAGAAATTCACAATTAGCAATGTCACAACACGGCGAGAAGACATATCGAGCCTTTGCCAGTGAGCTTGATGCCAGCAACTCGGATCGAGGTCGCTGCCCGGACTTTCTTGACTGCACCCTTGCACGTGTTGTCCTTCAGCCAGTCACGATCAATCCCTTGCGCGATGGAAGGCTTGCTTCGCTTTTGGGCAGAGGGCAGTCTTTACCGAGTGGTGAGTATGTAACTTATCGCACGCCTTGAGCAAGACATACGCAGTTACCGATGGTTCGGGAGCAATTTTACGTTTCAACGGCGCTGTCACGGAGGCGACTCTTTGAGGACGAGTGCATTAGTTTACAAGAGCCGTGTCCACAGAGTGTACAGAAGCGAAAAACTTACGACGGATTCTTCTGAAGAGCCTGAATCGCCTCACGAACAGGGCGCGACTGGTTGGAAAGTCTGCGCATGAAAATAC